>JAWRVF010000916.1:0-140356 GCA_036785485.1 Physcomitrellopsis africana
GTCACATGTTGTCTTGAGCATTGGTCTTGGCGACGCTAAAATAGGCGGTTGTCACACTTCACAGCTTGGCTAATGGCTTCGTTGAACGTTCGTGGATCAGGAAGAGATAATAGCAAATCCTTCACATCATCCCTCAAACCCCAATAAAATTGACTCATCAATACTTCTTCATTCCAATTGATGTCACATGCTAATTGTCTGAAGTTTGATGCATAAACTGATGCAGAGCATGTCCCTTGTCGTAGTGATTGAATCTTTGTTGTAGCCCATCGAGCCTTGTCATGCTCGCCAAATGCTTCCGCAAACGCTTCCAAAAAAGTTTCGAAGTTGTTCAAAATTGATGATCCCTTCTCGAATAAAGGAGCAAACCATGATAGAGCCTGCCCCGTAAGTAGGGTTCCAACCAGTCCAACACGTGACTCCTCCGTTGGATAGCATTTGGGTTGTAAAATTATTATTAATCTGATTTGATTGACAAAACCTCGAAACTTGGAGCGTGTACCATCAAACTTATCTGGAAGGCTAATTCGAGGCTCCCTTTGTTGTAGAACTAGTGGTTCTTGTCGAATTATAGGCAAAGCTGTTTCTTTTGGTGTAGAAACTTGAGGTTGATGAATTCTAGATTGTGTTACTCTAGATGTTACATCATTATGAAGTCTTGCAAACGCTCCTTCAATCTCTGCAGTTCTTTGCGATAACATAGCAAGGGCATTCATAATGGCGTCCAACTTGGACTCCGAACTTTCAGTCATACTAATCCCTTGACCTCCAGCCATTCTAAAAGAGAGAAATAATTGATTCTATGAAGAAGAAAATATTGGTTTAGAGGAGGGTACTCCGCAACCTCTAAAACGTCTAAAATCCTTCAAGAAGAGGGATAATCTACTCTCTCCAGGAAGAATAAGACTCCAATATTGTAATGGAAGAGATATCAATTTAGAGGAGGGTAATCCGCAACCTCTAAAATACTAGTATATCTTCAAGAAGAGGGGTAATCCACACTCTAACAAGAAGGACTAGCTCTAATATCTGAGATGAGAGTAGTCTTGACAACTTGTCATGGACACGGAATACAAAGAAGAAATCTAAACAAGAATTTCAAAGAGAACTGACAAGAACTAGATTGATCAGATGAGTACAAGAGCAACACCAGAGAGGTGAACTAGAGCTCTAAGAGAGGTGTTGTCGAGACTGAAGAACTCTTCAGCCTCGACTCCTATATATACATCTAAATAAGAAACTTCTTGAGCGACTTCCAACAACTTAGGAAGCTTCTCAAGCAGCTTCTATGAATTAGGAAGCTTCTCAAGCAACTTCTACTAGCTAGGAAGCTTCTCAAGCAACTTCCACTAACTAGAAAGCTTCTCAAGAAACTTCCACTAACTGCTAGTGGAAACTTCTAGAAGGTTTCAGGGACTTGCTTCTAGAATGTTCTAATTTCTAGAAGGTTCTAAGACTATGTCCCTAACAGAACCTCTAAAATATATATTCTTAATAATGGTTTAATAGTCTTTATATTATATCAAAGCAACTGTACTTTATTACTAACTTGAAATAGAGATTGTTCTTCTTTTGTATGTCAACTCCACCTTTGGAGCATACATGACATTCTTCTAATTGAAGTTTTAAGGTAGCTTGGATATTAGCTTTTTGACTTATAAAATCATCTATTATTGAATTTTTGGATCTATCAATATATATTATGTTCAATTTTAGATGGCAACTATGATTGGAGTAAAATGAAGTTTGTTGAATAAATATACAAATTATGTTATTATAGGCAAATATAATTAGAGATAAATAAGATATGCAATCATCTTATTAATAATTGATGGTACACTATAAGTATTGCTCTATGATTTAATTGAATTGCTTTGTTTGGCCATTGATTTATAAATGAAATATTAAAAAAAGCTTGATGTCTATTCAAAAAATTTTAAAAAGTGATTTTTAAAATTTAGATACAAACTGCGGTCGTTAATCTAATATAATATCATTTAGCAATCTATGGTATCAATAGACATTATTAATAAAGAATTTGGCTATTGTTGTATAATAGTACGACTATTAGGTAAAAAAAAAAAAAAAAAAAATTATATTATAGAGGAGCTCAAATGAAAATATTTTAGTAAATTATCTTAAAAATATAAATAATAGATAAGAAGGTAATAAAAAAAAATATGCTTAAATTGCCTTCTTATAAAAGATACTTCTATTTACTTTGTACGGCCATAAATAAGATAAAATAAAATAGATTAGAAAATTAAATAATATAAGCATCTTTAGGAAGGAATTGAAAATAAGTTTTAATAAAATTTACCTCAAAATTCCAAGAATTGATATCCAGAGAGGATCACTTGTGAACTTAGGTTGAAATCAGATCTTAGAGCACAAAACTACATACCAATGGTAAATGGAAAATTATTTGGTAGATTGAAGAGTTGAATTTGATAGAAAACTTGAGAAGATTTATTTGAGAATTAATTTGAGTGATTTAGATAGATATTGACTTTGTAAGAGCTTTACAAAGTCAGGGTTGATTTGGATGATTTTGAGATTTATAAAATAAAAAAAGATTTGCTTTTTTCACCATTATGTGAATTTGGTTGCAGAACTATGAATAAAATTTTGTGGATTTGAGATTGTAATTCTGCTAACTGCATATTATAAGTTTGAGCTTGATCTAATGGTTCAATTGAAGGTTATTAAAATTTAAGTTGGTTGGACTCTCAAAAATTGGATTTTAAAGATTAATAAGGAATTTTAAGATGTCTAATAATCTACTACTTGGATTGAAGTGAATTTTTTTTATATGGATGATAAACTTAATTTTCTATTTGTGTGTGAATTTTGGAGGCAATTGAATTGTAAAAAAGAATATATTGGCACTAGGAGATCGGCATCAAGATTGGAGAAGGAGAATAGCCTATACTTGAATAGATTTTTAGACTTAACTTATATTTGGGATATTAAATCTTCTTTAAAATTTTTGTACATATTGTCTTTTTAATTATTAAAAAGTGTACAAATTTTGAATTAAGATCAACAATTCAATCATTAGTTATTGAGATTTCAATCTCCTATAGGATTTGTTAGGATTTATTTAGGATTTATTTAGGATTTAGGATTTGATTAGGATTTGATTAAGATTTATTTTGGATTTCTTTTGGATTTGATTAGGATTTGATTAGGATTTGTTTAGAATTTAGGATTTGATTTGGATTTGATTATAATTTCTATTTTTAATATTTTAAAAGAATTTATATTTTAATATTTTTAAAAAAAATTTATATTATTATTTCTTTAAAAATTCTTTATTATTTTTTTTATGAATTTTTAAAAAGTTTTAAAGGTTTTTTATGTATTTTTTTATAATTAATTAAAAATCTAATTGAAATTCTTTAATGGTTGAGTATACTTATTAATCTTTAATTATAATTTTTATATAATTCTATTAAAGATATTAGAACTTGTTGTTGTAATTTTTTTTTTTATCTTCTATAGCTAAGTGCTCAGTGCATTTTTAAGGAAGACTTCACGTAATACGATACTGTTTCTTTATGAATAATGATCTTCTTATAAGGCACAAAATATGCCATCTTAATAAATCAATTGATAACTATATATATATATATATATATTTAATATCAAAGATTTGTTATGAAGTCCATACAGATAAAAGATCATGCTTATTTTAAAATTGGTAGTAGTTAAAAAAGTCTATATGAACTATGTTAAGAATTCTTTGATCTAGAACATATATCGTAAGATAGGACAAATTTTTTTTATAGCTTTTTATATTTGAAGTCACTAAAAATCTCTAAAAATAAGTTTTAATATCTTGTTGATCCCAAAATATCCTGCAGTTGGAAAGTATTGACATATTCAAAAACCACAAAGGTTTAATAGTCCTTCTTGGATATTCATACATTCTTCAAAATAAAAAAGACTATTTTTAAACTTGAGTTTATTTGAATCATTGTGGATATTATTAAAATAATATTTAATGTTAGAAGCAAGAGGGTCAATAATCAAGGTTGTACAAACTTGATGAAAAAATAATAAATTGATTAGAATTGATACAAAAGTTGTTCAAACACAAAATCTCTTAAGTTTCAAGAGTGTTATCTATTGTTAATTGTATGCTGCTTCTCTTTCTTTTGGTGCAAGACATGATCATCTTAATTAAATATCTGATAATCATTGTTGCTTCTTAGATTGATATGTGATATTGAAGTGAAAACAAGATAAAGATATTATCTTATATTATGATTTTTAATTTGAGAATACACTAGTTATTTAGTTGTAGAGAATTTACTTATAACTTATTAGCCATGCTCTAATAAGTGATTTGTCCTTAATAAGGAGGACAAATAAATACAATAATATTAAAAAAATTATAGTAATAAAAATTTCTTATATTTAAGAAGGTTTATACATAAGGCTTTTCTATAGCATATAAAAAACCTTTAACATCCTTTTCTATATCAAATTATAATTAAATAATTTTTAATAATTTTTATTTTTAATAATTTCTAAAAAAATCTATGATCTTCTTTTAAAAACTCATCTTTATATCAAAAATATTATTATGGCTTTATATATCTATTTTTTCACCTTGACAAAGTCTTAGCTTTCAAAAACCTATTTAATTTGCATAAAATGCTCAAATTATAATAAAATCCTTTAATATCTTATTTATATATAAAAGATTAATTTCTTCTTGAATTTTAGGATCCAATAATTCTCCATCCAATTATTAAATTTTTGTCAAATTTCTTATAAGTTTAGTTTATATCTTTAAGCTTTATTATAAAAAAAATCAATTATAGATTTGCTTTCAATCGTCTAATATCTCAAAAATCCTAACAATTACTTAAAATCCTAATTTATAGACATCCAAGTACCATTTTTTTCATATTTCTAAAATCCAAAATTTTAATGCCACAAAGTTTTTGTATATAGCTTTATAATATGAAAATACAAACTTCTAAATATTTTGAATTAAAACCTTATCAAATTGCTTAAGGTATAGCTCAAAATACAATTATTAATTAAGTAGGTTACTTGTTGCCTTTAGATTGCAAGCATTGACTTCAATTTCTAATATCTCCTTTATTCTAGCTTAGAATTTATTGAGCCATGTATATAAAGTGTAATTAAGAAAGTGGTCTCTTTAATTCCAATTTCCAATCCTTTATTACTTTTTATATGTGTAAATTATATTCCAAAGAGTAATAGTAGATACAAAATTGATATCTTAACTGTAAGTAATAGCATCTTTTTTACAAAAACTCTACTTCATTCAATTTTTGTATCAAAACTATAGCAAAAAATCTAAACTTACTAACCTTAATCTTGGATATTCAAATGCCTTCAAAAGAAAGACCTTTATGTCTAATAAGGCTTGAGATAACCTTCTTGAAATCCATTAGGCATGACTTTTAGCTAATAGGAATAGAGATTTCTATCATCCATCTCCATTCATCTACATGGATGGCATAACTATTCTTTTTGATATCAAAAGTCTCTTTCTAATCTTTTTTTTAATAAAATTTACATAGTAGGTGCCTTAAATATCAAATAAATGAAATAAAATAAGATTTCAAATATCACTAATATCTAATAAAGGTGACTCAAAATATATAAAAGTTATTATCAACATAAAATCAACCTCAAAAGTCATTATTAAAAAAAAAAATGAAAGTGTATAAACTTCAATAATAGCCACTTTAAACAAATTCTTTTCAAAGTAATAATCTAATTATATTTTGTAATCAATAAAAATCCATTGACATAGCTTTCACTTAACTATGCAAGAATTATATATTAAATATACATATATATATTATTTTCATATGATAGCCAAACTTATAATATAACAATGTGCTTAATAGACTTGACAAAAATTTAAAATTCAAGCTAACATAAAATACTTAAGGCTCTTATGATTTTATATATATAATCACTAGTTGTAAAGTACCTTCAATCAAATAGCAACATTCATAAAAAGAATCCATAATAATAAAAAGTTTTTTATTATAAATCTCATATTTAATTTTTATAGCCAAGAATTTTTTCAAATAGGATGCAATTAGAAGTAGTTTCTTTTCTATTCTAGATTAAAATAAGATTGCTTTTAATACAAAGTCTAAGGCATTAATTTCTATAAGAAAATAGCTTAAAGATATTTAGGTAAATCAAAACAAGGACTTTGATAAATGTTATTTTGAAGCATTCAAATGATTTTTTAGCTTCTAATCCTTGTACAAACTTATCCTTGCAAGTCAATTATATAAGCAGAGTAGCTACTTGAAAATAATTATTTATGAAGATCATATAAAAATTTATAAATTTTAAAAAGTATTAGACATCACATATCAATTTTGAAATTGTCCAATTATTAATGGTCTTAATCTTCTTTGGATCTATTATTAAACCTTCATTTGAGATGATATAGCAAAAAAATTCCACTTAAGATTCATGAAATATATATTATTTTAATTTGGCATATAATTTAATATCTTATAATTTTTGTAAGACAAGATAGATATGTTATTCATACTCTTCTAGAATCTTAGAATAAATCATAATATTGTCTAAATAGCATACAACAAAATTATTAAGAAATTTATAAAATTTATTATTCATCAAATGTTAGAATATGGCTGGTACATTTGTAAGGCTAAAAGACATGACATTGTATTAGAAGTGTCCATATTTTGTACAAAAAGCAGACTTCCATTTGTCCCCTTTTTTAATGCATACTAAATTATAAGCTCTACAAAGATTTATTTTAGTGTAGATCTTAGCTTGACTCAATTGATTAAACAATCCAAATATCAATTGAAAAGGATAATAATTTTTTATTAAAAATTTATTTAGGCAACAATATTTGACGCACATCTATAAAGATCAATTTTTTTTCTTCTTAAATGATATAGATGCACCAGTAGAAGATTTTGAATGTCAAATAATATTCTATATTAAATTCTTATTGTGATTTATTATTTTACTTACTTTATCAATACTGCCTAGAATAAACTTGCAAAGGAAGATTCAAACACGGAGAAAGATTGAATGCTTGAGACACACTATTAGGATCAGACAATTAACCTCTCCCAAATATCAAAGTCCAATGAATATGCAAACGCTCTAAAGTAATGCCGTCCTCTTCATCTGTTTTGCTACTCCGCAATCAAAGACATAATTTGTAATATTATCTTTCATAATTCTCCTATTGAAATCTCCTGTCCTCCTTCAATTTCATAATATCAACTGGCGATACTGCATTGTCCCAACAGACTGCATTCAATTGCTTCACATTTCAATCATTGGAAATAACTTCTCACCAAGAATCTCTCTGAAACAAATTGTCTCTCTAATATTCTCTTTTATCGCTCAACTCTCACAGTCAATACGGCATGGCATTTTCACTCACAATCAAATTATATTGATATATTCTATCATCGATTACTAATTTGCCACACCAAACTCAAACATCAAACAATTATAATTTTTTACTCATCCACATATATTGAATTTTTTATTTTATTACTATATTTCATAATTGATATGGTACAATTAATCGAAATGTAATTTGGATTCTCTATTAGAATCTAACAGAAAAAAAAAAATGAAAGAGAGTGATTATACCAAACTTACCTTGGCTCTTGACTCTCATAGTCGAGCCTTGATTTCTTCTTTCTTATTTTTTTTATATTAAAAACCGAGGTATCAACTGTCATCTTTCTTGCCTTAACCACTTTTCTAACTAACTTTCCTATGTTACTATCTATATCAACCAGCAATTGGATTAATCATTTAATTTATTAATTTTTAATCTTTATTCTATCATCCAAAATTATCTATCTATTCTATTTAGTCCCACTTGTAATTGTGCAACACCCTCTCAAACATAGAATTGATAAAAAAAAATACTTTTAATTATAAAGTGGGCTCTTAGGATTGGGATACTCTAAGATTTTTCATAGGAGGTTCTTCTACGTCTGGTTCTAATGTTGAATCTTCATCTTCCTTTGATAAATCTATATGGTTAATTATTAATTAGACTAATAAATCCTCATTGTGTACTTCTAATTATAGAATTTGAATCTCCAATTATAAAATTTTGGCATTTTTCACTTCTAATTGGCTCTCTTGTTACTTCATCTTCTCGTCTAATTCACCAATACTTGAAACTAGTGAGATAGATACTTTTGGCTAACTGATATTGGCTAAATTGTCCTCCAACTTTGCCACTTCCGCCTTCAAGGCACCAATTTCTACCTGTAGCTTGTCCGTTTTAATTTTGTATTGGTCATCCAATTTCACCTTTTCTTATTTCAATTTTGCTGCCTTCTCACATTCTGCTTATAACTGATATTTCATTGCCTTTCTGTTCAAATCCCATATCCTGCAATTCTCTATTAGTTCTTGTTTTTGACCATTCAAGATTTGTTGAGTGTGTTCTTTGTTATTTGCCTAAGCTTCCTCTTCTTCTACTAATTACCACTCCAATAGCAACTTGGATTCTGTTTTTTCCCAGATAATACGACCTTGTTTTACGATTTGATGACTTTTTTCTATTATCTCTTTCTTACTCGCCTCCAAATGTTGCTTTAAATTTCCTTCTAACTTACTTACTGTAAGTTGCAATTGGAAAATTTGATCTAATATTATGTTCGTGAGATTCCTTCCTTTCACTATTTTTGTATTCAAAATTAGAACCTATGTTGCGCTCTCGATTACTAAGCAAATTAGAGCCCGTCATGGTGTAATCACTAGAATAGCTTCCTGTTCCATCACTCGACTTGATTCTCCAACTTCATGTACCACTACCCCTAGATTAGATGTCGATGCCGTCAAACTTCGAACACATTGTGGAGGTCCTAGAGAGGATATATTTCTTTCTACTGTCGACAATATTTGATTCAACATGTATACAATCACTGAGTGTACATAATTAGAACAGAGCAAGGATGCAAACTTCTCCGTCTTCTGCTTGGCTACCATCTTTGTATGGATTCTAATTGCTACAAATGCTATCCAATTAAACACTATCTCTTTCAACATTCCTATCGCCGCAAATAGTAGCTATTTGAATATGTATGTGGTATGTTGGTTCAAGCCTAGCCACTTTTGAACAAATCACATTTATTCCATTAGCTTTGATGTAAGTGTCTTCGCCACCTTTCACCTTTAATTCTTCTCTAGTGACAACATACCACCTTTAAAATAACTTTTCGGTCTAAAATCAGTAGACACTATGATATCCACCACAAGCTCGCTAATCAATAGATGCAGTATCATTTGTAAGGTACTCTCATCGATCTCGATTATCTTCCCCTTTGCTACACTCAAACCATCCTTTGGGTTGTAGTTTTTTATATACTCTGTGATTAATTCTACATCAATTAGTGGCAAATTATCTGCCTCTCTCAAAAATACATATAGCTGCACGTTTCTAAAATCCCTCTGCCTTTGTGACGACCAACATATTTCCAACTTCGTTGGCTCCATGTTGGTGATCACGAATAAAGATGGCCATTACAAATTACTCTTACTTCTCATATTTTGGATACTCTCCTCTCTGTCCGAAGCTCTTTTTGATCTTTTTATTGACATTGTGGACTACGATTTGCTTCTCACTTCTCACTCACGCTAATATTATTTTTGTTGATTGCATAAAACTCTACACTCCAATGCATATGCTTTACACAACAATGTTCAAAAACTTTCGCTAAGTACCTCACTTCTAACCTTTTACTTGGGATCTAAATCAACAATCTCTAATGCAGTGTACCATAACTTCACATCTAATTTTCCTGACTAGATAGAAATAGTACCCAAAACTGACCATCAGCCATCTTTTCTAACCATCATGCATCTACAATATAGATAGTCTTATCATGAATAAGTACACCCTCTTCTCTCCCATTTTTGAAACCCGTCCCAGATTTACATACCATAAAGTCGTAACCAATATTTGTTGATTTATATGATAAATTGAATATCCATAAAATCTTCTAATTGAACTAAACCATTAGGAAAGGCATCCACTATTTGATACGATCTATGCCAATAGATTTGGAATTTTCTTGAAAAATCATAAAATTGACTATCATAAAGAAGCACTAAATCATTGGACAGAAAAGATTTGAGATGTAATTTACTATCATAATAGCTCTTATAGTGACACTGTCGGGTGAGAGAATTTGCCTTGGGAAAACGTCGAGTTCCTAGCTGCTACTAGAACTAGCAGAGAACATGAGAGGAAGCCGTGGAAGTATCTTCTATAATTGCACAATATTTGTTCAAGCTTTCAAATTATACTTGTATTTTACTTGTACAAATCTTATACAAATATAAAGTATAAACACTTGAATAATACTTATATAAATATTTATATAATACTTGTATAATCCTTGATATAATACTTGTACAAATACTTATACAAATATTATATATAATACTTATAAAATACTTATATAAATACTTGATATAAATACAAGTATATATACTTGTATAAAAAGTATAAGCAAAGTGTGTATGTATTCAAGTATACCTCAAAATACAACCGCATATGAGGAATACAAGTTATACAACAAGCTAAAATTAAATAAATCACTAAAAATTTATCCAAAGGTCGAATCAAGCATGCTTGTAGCCTATGGAAAGCCAATAATCCATTGAAAAATCTATCAAAATTTCACAAATAGATGACTTACCATTTAAAAGTTATGGCTAAAAGAAATAGGCGCTAAAATTTCGAAGCAAATGCAAAGGCAGCAAAGCTCCTCTTTACTTCAGCCTTTGTTGTGATCACTTTCCTTCTTCAAATTGGATATGCAATAGCTTTTTAGAAAGCTCACTCCATTATCTAACTTATTCTAAAATTTTGCATGCATGCCTCTCAAATTCCAGATTTTGTAGCTAGTTGATTCTACTCTTCAAACCCTAGCAACAATTTGCCCTCTTTGACACTTCACGGCTCATAAAACTTTCATCAAAGCTCCAAATGTATTGATTTTTGTTTTTATGGAAAGCTTATATAAGCTAATATAAGCACCTAAATTATCAAAAGGATTGAAGAGATTTTCCGATTTGTGTGGTTAAACAAAGTCTCTAGCTCTCTTCATCAGGTGGCAGCAAACCCTTTCCCACTCTCAAGCTCACAACTTTTGCTCTCAAACTCCAAATGCTACAAGAAATATCTTGATAGAAAGCTAGCACAATTTTCCACACTTTTTGTAAATTTTACTAAGAAAGAGTTGAAATCAAACCTGCAGTAGTAGCTCGAAGTTTCTACCCCTCTTTGTCGAATGGCAGCAAACCTCACTCTACTAAAAACAAGCATAATTTTTTGCTCACAACTCCAAAACAAGCAAGTGAGTAGGTTCTAAAATCTTCACAACTCAAAAAACACACCCATCGATGTTCATTACAAACTCTTCTATCTCCTTGGAGCTATCTCTCTCTAAAATTCACCACTCAAAAATTGCCCCTCTTCGTCTAGCAAGAGGAGTATATCTCCCTTTCTTTCCATATTAGACTATGAGATGCTCACATGGGCAGCCAAATCCTATTGGATGGGCCTTATTCACCCCATGCTCTTCTTTCTTATCCCTCACAAGGTCCATTCTACCTCAAAAATCAACAAGAAAGGTAAAACAACCTTTACTTTTTTTTTAATTACAAAAGAGTCTATTCTAGGATATAAATAAGGTAAGAACAAAACAAATAGCCATCTTAATTTACTAACTAAGTGGCTATAATAAATCCTCTCCTTATAATATCTTCTAAAATTACCTCTAACATTCACACATATATTAACAATAGATACAAGATATTTAATATTTTTTTATATTGCACGTAAATGCAGTACGACAACGTTGTCGTGGTAGAGAGAATTTGCGTCAAGAAAGCGTTGGGCTTCTGGCTGCAACTAAATACTCAACCAAGATCCAAAATAATAAAATCCTCAAATTTTTATAAAAGTCTTTATTTTAGGGCTATTATACCCAATACATAAGTCTTATTTCACAAAAACACTCAAACTATAACAAAATACTCTAAACTCTCATTCACCTATAGGAGGGGAATTTTTTCCAAACTTCATCAATCTATAACTCTTAATCTAATTATTAAAATCTATTAAAATATCACATGAAGTATTGATGTGCTCTTAACAACTAGCACAACAAATTTCAATTTTTGGTTCTTTATCAATTTTTAGATATCATAAAAATCCTAACAATAGCTTCAAATCCTTGTTTGCAAATATCCATGTATTAAATTCTTTATATCTCACAAACCAAATGTCCAAATGCTATGAAACATTGATTTATAGCTTCTAAGCATAAAGATTTACCTTCTTGGAAATTTTTAGACAAAAATTCATCCAGAAACTCAAGATATGGCAAAATCCATCACTATGAAAAAAACGGCCTACTTACTGCCTTGGAATTTGATCTGCTATTTTTGACTTCCAATAACTCCTTCTTTAGAACTCCAAATGTAGTAATTCTTCCTCAATAGATGTAGATCTTAAAACCTCTTCTCTAATCGCACCTTTTGATCTCCAAAAGCTTGTGTATAACTCCTTCAATCTTCAAAAGTATGACAGTAGGTACAATTTGCACATCTTAACTTCAAGCGCCTACTTCTCCCTCATAAAAATTCCAAATCTCTCAATTTTTACACCAAAATTGTAGCCCAAAAAAACAAGCTTTCTAACCCTAGTCTTTGACTTCCAAATGGTCTACTTGAAGTTGCCAAAATCGTTGTTCTTGTTGCGGGCAGCCTCCTCAAAGCCTATTGGGCATGACCATTAACCAATAGAAATGAAGAACTTCACCCCTTGTCTTCATTCATCCTCACTTTGTCTTCATTATTCCAAATAGGCTTCTTAGTAGTTTAATTCTTCTTCTTTGGATCCCAATTGCTTCTCAAGGCTTTATACTAAATACTTAGGTTCTATATAATTTAAAAGCCATAATCAAATTAAATAAAAATCTAAAATATATATTTTTATACCAACCTTCTTTAATTTATTTTATTAACCATTCTAACAAATATCTAATCTTATAAACATATTATGCATTTTGAGTAGATTTTATATATTATAAGCAATTACAGTATGACAATGCTATGTAGCTTCCATAATCAAAAGAGCCATAATTCAAACTTCATCTAATTTGTCCAATTGTGCTAATTGATATTAAAGGGATTTCTTGTCACCAAGACGTTCATCCAATGCAATTCTTAAACTCTAAACTTCCAATTCAATTGGAAATATTACCTCTTGCCCATACACTAATTAGAATGGTATAGAATTCATAGTCACTTTATATGCAATACAATACGCCTACAAAGCTATGAATAATTTTTTATCTCAATCTATCCCCACTCTAGACACAGTCTTAGTTAAGACTTTACACAAAATACCATTGGTCTTTTTAGTCTGTCCATTGATTCGAGGATGATATGGGGTTATTTTTTAATATTTGATCTCATATTTAGTTGTCAAGGCTGTAATTGTAGCATTAATAAAGTGGGTTCTTCAATCATTAACCAATTCTTTAGGACATCTAAAGCGAGTGATAATATTCTCATATAAAAATATGGCTACAATATTGCCATTATCAATTTTTGTTGCACCGCATTAGCCTATTTTGTGACATAATCGATTGTTACCAAAATATATCTTTTTTATCCATTTTGTGAAGTTATTGCAATTGGTCCTACAAAATCAATATTACATTTTTCAAACGGTGTTTGGGCCAAAATTGGTATTAACGACATGACAAAAATATCAGTAGATCTACCAATATGCTGACAAGGATTATAATGTCTGACATATTCGTATGTATTTGAAAACAATATTAGCCACCAATAACCAGCTATTAAAACTTTTTGAGCAGTACTATCATTGGCAAAGTATCCACCGCAATTATCTAACTGACATCCATCCAATATGGTACGTACTTCACTCTGAAATATACAACGACATAATATTCCATCCTTTCCTTACATATACAAAGCGTCAGCTATTATAATATTTGGAGAACTTTTCAAAATCATATGTTGCTTAAGTTTTTTATTATAAGTAAGTGGGAATGTCTGGAATATCAAATATTGAATCAATTCATTATATTCCGATGAAATTACATCTATAGCAAATAATTTTGGATTAGAAAGTGCATCATTGATAGATTTATTTTTATAATATATTGGTCAGACGAGATAAATGGTCCATATTGGTATGTTTCTTTCCTAATCAAACATTAATAGTAAAATTAAATCCTTGAAGTAGTAATATCTATTGAACAATGCGTCCATTCAATTGAGATTTATTGATCATATATTTAAGAGTATTGTAATTGGCATGAAATACAAATGGATAACAAAGCAAATAATGCCAAAATTTTTGTACAGAGTAGATCATGCCCAAGGCTTTCCATTCAATCATAGTATAATTTTGTTCTGCAACAACAAATTGTTGATTAGCATAATATATTGGATGATCCAAATTCTTTTTATCTTTTTGACTTAATACGGATCCAATAGCAATATTGGATGCATCAACATAAATATGGAATAGCTTTGTCTAATACGATGCAACAAATATTGGTATTGACACCAATTTTTCTTTTAGTTCTTTGAATGCAACTGTACATTCTTTGATCCAAATTGGATTAGATCCATCTGATAGTGGTTTCTTTAAAAGATTAGTTAAAGGTTGACATATGATTGTGATTGAGTCAATAAATTATCAATAATAGCTAATATGGCCTACAAAACCACAAACACCCGATACTGTTTCTGGCTTTGATAAGGCCAATATATGACTAACTTTATCTAGATCAATAACAATATCAGCCATGGAAACAATGTGTCTCAAAAGCTTTCTTGAGGGTATACCAAATTAATACTTTTCAAAGTTCAAAGGTATCCTATACTTATCACATTGATCCAAATATTTATCAAATATTTCAAATGGTTGGTTGTCATATTAAATATATAAAAATCATCTAAAAATTTCTCTATAGATAATTATAAATAATCTTGAAATGCTTGTATTATTATCCTCTGAAATGAGGCCGGGACATTACATAATCCAAATCGCATCTTCTTATAAGCAAATGTGTCCTAATTTGTGATAAAAGTAGTCTTTAATTGATCCTTTGCTATAATTTTAATTTAATTATAATCCAAAAATCCATCTAAAAAGGAATAATATTCATGCCTAGTTACTTTGTCCAATATACTATCTGTAAAAGATAAAGAAAAATAATCCTTTTTGGTAGCCACGTTTAATTTATTAAAAGTCTTGACAGCTTCAGATTTTTCCATTCTTCTTTGGTATTATCACAATTGGTGAAATCCATTCACTATATAATATTGTATATATAAAGCCCACGTCTAAAAATTTATCCACTTCCTCTTTTATCATGAGGAAAAATTTTAGATTAAGGTGGTGTGGTCGTTGACAAACTGGTGTAGCATCTTCCTCTAAAGTAATTCGATGCTCACAAACTTTTATAGGAATATCTTTTAAATCCACATACAACCAAGCAAATACCGATTTATGACTTAAGAAGAAATCTTTTCAATTTCTTAGTTCTATATCCGTAATACTAGTATATACTTTAATCATCTGCAGTATTTCATTGGTACCCAAATTAATAGATTAGCATACCAATTTTGCAACAATCTTTGATTTGATTTTCTTCTTCTGCTCCAAATCTTTCATATAATCCAAAAAATTGGAACTACCCAATTCTGGTTCCAATGTACTAATTTCATTAACCGTGGATTTGTTCATCCAATTGACGATAGCATGATCAAAATTTGCTATATCCTCGGGATATACTAAATATTTTCCGGATCCTCTATATTGATATAATATACTTTGTTTCTGTATATGAATTTGACAATCACCAACTTGCATTGAATTGATAACTTCATCATATTCCGCATCAGATTGACCCTCATCATCAAATGTTGCCTCTCAACTTAGAATTTGAGATTCTCCATGATATTGAACTGGATACATTTGTAAAATAATCTTGTCTTTATTTTTTCCAATAATCAACATTCCACAGCCCCAATTGTTTGTAACTTTGGCTTGATATAGCCACGGCCGACCCAATAAAATTTGATATGATAATGTGAAACTTTGTAATTGGAAAATAATATAATCAATTTTATATATGATTTCAATAATAACAGTATCAATACTACGAAGAATACTCATAGGCTTTACACGATTGTCGTCAGTCATTCTCAATACCAAAGTCAAGGATAATAATTGAGTTAAATCCAAATTTTCCATTGTATCAGCAATCATTAAATTCACAGTAGAACCTCCATCCACTTGAATTCTGGAAATAAAAACACCATCAATGGATACATTAATAGTCGATGTGCCCGGATTAGGATTCAGACTAACTTCATGAATTTTTTTATTATTAATTCTACGTTATATTAACAAAAAATTTAATATAGATTGATATTTTGGCAAGATTGCTAACAATTGTTTCATTAAAATTGAAGGTTTAATTTATCCAAATCTTTTAAAATATCATATGGTTTCATATTGGCAATGATTCCTATGGCCCTCTTTTTTTCATGGATTTCAATTTAATCTCTTGAGATAATTTTTGTATGGAGTTTGGAATTGGAATTGTTGAATGAACCTTATCAAAATTCTTGTCCATGAGAGGATCTTTTAATAGATAAGATGGCTCCTAAAACTTGGCAAATATCGATACTAGTTTAGGTTGAACCAATTTCTTGGTATTAGAGACATCATCAAATTGCATAGATGGACCACGTCCCAACGTTGGTAACATCTTTGGTACTAGTATTAGATTTGAAGCTTTTACCATTAAATTGAATTGGTCCTTTGTAATTGGTTCTCCCACTTGTAGAATGGAGTCTTTTCCTTTCTGCTGAGCCTTGATAAGTACTGCACGAACACATTCCATCCAATTTATCAGTGTCATAATACGTGAAGTCTTACTTGAAAATACTTTGGGCACCTGGTTGTGGAAGATAAAAAGAAAATATGCAACAACAAGATCCTAACAACTCTAATAGAATCCTAAATAACTTCTATTAAATCTTAACAATATTAATCAAGCTTTGATCCAATCTTAAAGAAATTATAAAAAAAAGAATAAATGAATCATATATTAATCATAAAAAAAATATATATAAAATAATAATTTTATAAAATACTAAAAATAGAAAATTTAAAATCCTAATCAAACTTTGATCAAATCTTAAGTCAAACCTTGATCAAATCTTAAGTTTAATCCTAGTCAAATCCTAAGTCAAATCTTGGTCAAATCCTAAGTCAAATCTTGATCAAATCCTAAGTTAAACCCTGACCAAATCTTAAGTTGAACCCTAATCAAATCCTAAGTCAAACCTTGATCAAACCCTCAATCAAATCCTAGTCAAATTCTAATTCAAAACCTTAATCAAATCCTAATCCTAATGAAATCCTAATAAAATCCTAATAAAATCCTAATCAAATATTAAATCCTAAATCCAAATTTTAAACCCTATTCAAATCCTAACCAAGTCCTAAAGAATTCCTAAGGCAATTTTAGAACCTCAATAACTACCAAAAAACTATTGATCTTGATTGAAAATTTACATATGCCTTAACAATTAAATTGACAATAAACACATAAAGTTTGAAGAAGATCAAAGTTACCAAAAAGAAGAAAAATCTATAAATCTGCTCGGGTGTTGGCCAGCCTCCTTTTTCAATCTTGATGCTAATATTCTAGCATCTAAATTTCTTGTTCTCACTATTCAATTGCTTTCAAATTTCAAAAATGTATAGGAAATTAAGTCTTCTATCTGTAAATATAAATTTTATTAAAATTCAACTTGCAAATTGCTCAAAATTTGCAAAATCCTAACTGACCCTCAAAATCCAATTCTCGGGACCTTAATCCACTTAGACCTCAATTACTTACAATTAAATCATTAGATTAAGCTTAAAATTATAGCATAGATTGACAACAATAATATCAATCAAATAACAAAATTTTAGCTATAAATCTGCTATAAAACTTTTGTAATTGTTCAAAGCATAAATCCTATTTTATTTCACAAAATCCAAAGTTGCCCAAAATAATCCTGATTTTTCAAAGTGTTTACAAAATCAATTTTGATCCAAATCACTATAAATTAATTCCTATGCAAAATCTCTTAAGTTTGCTTTCTAATTCCATTCTTTAATCTATCAAAAAGCCCTTGACTCACTATAGGTATGTGATTTTGTGCCTTAGGATCTGATTTCAACCTAGGTTTATAACCAACCCTCTTTGGGTATCAACTCTTAGAAATTTGTGATAAATTTTTTTGAAACCTATTTTCAACTCCTTTCTAAAGATGCTTATATTATTATTTTTTTTAATCTATTTTGTTTTTTCTTATTTATAGCCATACAAAGCAATTAGAAGTCACTTCTATAAAAGACAGCATTAATACCTTTTGATTTTTTTCTACCTTCTTCTCTATTATTTATTTTTCTAAGATAATTTTTTCAAATATTTTCATTTGAGTTTTTCTATAATATAACCACTCTTTTCTTCTTTCACCTAATAGTTATATTACTATAGGACATTGGAGAATCTTATGGAACTCAATTATTATCTTCTATCTTATTTTGTAGCTGGATACATTGATCTCCGTTATTAAAATTAAACAGAGCATTGTGCTGCTGATATGTATATCCCGACTACTTACAATTTCTATAGATTGGAGCATATTCATTACTAGCTCTTGGATTGAGACATTCACTAGTATAATGTCCTAATTGCTTGCAACAATAACATTAGATTGGTCTTCTTTTGATCCCATCAGGGATGTTGGGTGTTTCTATTGGTATATATCGGCTAGGCTTATTCCAAGTTGGATGGATAAATGATCCCGGTTGACTAGTTGGTACTATAGAATCTGAAATTACTTTATAAATAGGTGGATATTGAGAATATCCTTGCTGATTTTGTACAATACCTTGAAAATTGGATCCCATATTCTTGGTTACACGCCGAATTTTAAAAATTAGAAAAACTTCTATTTTGTTTATTTGAACGATTCTCGTTCCATCCAAACCTATTTTTTATCTAGACTTGATTGATATCCTACAAAATCAATGGAATCATTGTCATATTATCAACTTGTTGTTGTTTTTGTAAATTCCAATAATTTGTAGTGCTATGCTTGCCTCCACAAAATGTATATTACACAGCTATTTGGGGTGATGAAAAATATTCTGTTACCATATTATTAAGATAAAATTCACTCTTCAATCTAAATTATAAGGTGGCCTCAATTAAAAATTGCTTATAAATTATATTGTGAAATATAAGGAGCAATAAACAACAATGAAGGAGAAGAACAATACAAAACAAGTACAATATGTGCAATTAAGTAATTGCACACTACAAAACTAGTCACAGTCTGTTCACTAGATTTTTATCTAATAAAAAATAAAAATAAAAAATAAAAATTATATTTTCAAGTAGATAATTTTTTTATCTTTCTAATGATATAAAAAACATGTAAATCTAAGTTATTATGAGTAAGTCATGATAATTCAAAGTTAGAAGGTAAATAATAGAAAAAATTAAATAGAAATTTTTACCTCAAGGGTAACTTGTTACAAGATCATGGATTTGAACCTCACCAAGGCTCACAAGTAGTGTATATGGGTGTCCTAGAAGGGCCACGAGGCCTTAGTCTTATCCTCTTACCTACATCCAAGGTGCCACAGCCCATATGGGACTTGTGCACCTCCCTTCCTACAAGGACTATACTAGCTGCTGGTCCTCCTATTTTATATTAGTAGAACTAATAATTTTGCATTTTTGACTTCACCATGGTGTTCAAAAATATCCTATTAGCCTAGGAACCTAACATGGCCTTCAAATCTTGCTCCATTTCTTCATAATGGCTCCCAAGGTGGTAAAACTCATTTTTACCAAAGTCCTCAAAATTGCTCTAAAAATTCTAAATAAATTCTAAATAAATTCTAAATAAATTCTAAAAATCTCTATAATATTTCTAAGATGATAATATCAATTTGAGACTATTTTATTCTACCTTGGAAATTTTTTATAATAATAAAATCAATAAAAATCAACTCAAAATCCTATTTTCTACAAAAATAATTAAAAAGACATGAGATTTCTTTTTCATGCTTCTTCTACCTACTAAGTAATATTTATAGGTTTTTAATAAATAATACATGTAATTAGAAGGCCAATATAGACATTGGTCTCAATAACTAACTCTTAATACTTAATAATAAGTAAAAATACTAAACCAACTAAAATAATTGCCTCTAAGTCTTACTAAGATTCCATTTTTGTGACTTTTCTTCTAATAAGACTTTCATATTTATAAATACTTCTAAATTCTAATAAATACTTAAATAATCAAAAAGACTCTTAAATTATTATATTTATATAACTGAATGACTTAAGACTATATTTTTAACCAATCCACCAATTAAGATCCATTGGTGGGATTCACACATATTGCCTTGTCTTTTACAATTATTACATTAAATATTGGATCACATATTGGTCAATTTGTGCCTCTTCTCCTTATCTTTTGCCAAATTAACAGCCAATTTGTCCATCTTCTTTATCAAAATTAACAATAAAGCCTCATTCGGATCCTTTGATACTAATTCATTAGATAATTCTTTTGTAGGTATTGGATTTTTATATAAGGAATATGAAAAATACAAAACTATAGTTGTTGATGGTACTACGTGCAATGAGACAGCATTAATAATTTCCTATCAATTAATACTAAAATTTATACTATAATCAATCATTCTTAGGTAATTGTCCATTGTTTCATTCCAAGTTGGCATTTAATAAACTCCATGGGATGAAATCATTGTGGCTTTAATAATTAAGAATTGGTTATAATGACACTCTTTTCATACCTTAGCTTGATTAAATGAGGAAGCAATAGTGACCGGTTGGGCCTCCTTCACAAATATTTTTAATTCTAGTAGATATAGTCTGTTAACCAATATAAAACAAATAATTTCAACATTTGGTTATTTAGCTATTTACAAAGGATATCTGCTATTCGGCCATAATATGACTGTACCGCTTCTCTTGGTACCATTCTATTATCCATTAACCTTTCTTTGAAATATTCTTCAAATCTAATTGGTCAAAAATGGGTTAAAGATGTATTTTTTTATGTATCCCAATTAGGAAATTAATCAATGGATTGGAAATTATACCATTCAAATGTCATATCTTTCAAGGTTGTTGGAAGCCATTTCAACTAAATATCTTCAATTCTACCATTATTGGCTACACATGCAGTCAAGAATTGAGAGAAGTGTTGATCTGGATTTATTCCTAGCAAACTTCTAAAGATAGGTAATGGAGCTATATTAGTTGTGCAATTGTTTGTCGCACCCATTTAGACTGTAATTAGAATTATTGGTCCTCTCACCGCTATTGAAGATAACAATGTTCGGCTCAGTTTGTTATTAAAATAAATATTATCTTTTCCAATTGTTTTTTTCAGACTTCTAGGCCTCTGTAATTTATTATTGTTATCTTCAAATAATTTTATTGATTGAAATTAAGGTGAATATGACGGATTTTGAAACATGTTAGATAGGCCCTTATTGGTAAGCAATTTAAGCCATTCTGAAGAACCAGTCTTGCTAGAATCAACTCTATCCACTATTGAGAAAGTACCTAATGGAATACCCAATGGAGTATCCAATTCTTCTATACCACATTCTCTTTTCGTTAATGGGCTCAAGCAATATGCTGGATTATTTGCCAAATTTTTTGCAAATATTCTTGGCAACTTTGTTAATGGTATATAAGTCTAAAATATTAAAGATCTTTTGTATTCTGGATATACTCAAATGTACCGATAGGCATGCAACCAAGGTTTGATCCAACTCTGTTGACACTTCTCTTTTAGCTTTTATTCTTATTCGTCTTGCAACAAATTTTTTGCTTGCGCTCTATCCTATCTTCTTTTCAGAAGACGTATTTTTCTTAGTGCGATGTTCTCATTCTTATTAATCATAATCTTTCATCATATCTCCAAAATTGCTTTTCATCTTCAATCTAACTACACATTTGGCTTTACTTTCAAACTAACACTAATTTTTGAAGCGCTTTATATATCATGGAAAAACTACTTATTTGATAGTTAATTCCTAATACTCAAAACTATTGTCAATCCTTGATAGTGGCGCCAAAATTATGATTTATCATTTTACTTACTTCACTAATACTGCCTAGAATAAATCTACAAAAGGTGATTCAAACATGGAAAAAGACTGAAGTTGATATAAAATCAACTTCGAAAGTCACTATCAAATGCCTGAGACACACTGTTAGGGTCACACAATTAACTGCTTCTGAATATCAGAGTCCAATGAACACGTAAATTTTGTTGTATTTTAATTTGGCTATCATGTGAAATATATATATATATATATATATATATATATATATATATATATATAATTTACTATATAATTAAGTGAAAGCTATAATAGTAGATTTTATTGGTTATAAGATGTGGTTAGGTTGCTAATTTAGAAAGGATCTATTAGAAGGATTATTATTGAGGTTTATATAATCTTATTCTTTCTTTTTAATAATGACTTTTGAAGTTGATTTTATATCAATAATAACTTTCATATATCTTAAGTCACCTTTGGTAGACATTGGTGATCCTTAAGATCTTATTTACTTCTTTTACTTGGTGTTTAGAACACATACTATATTAATCTTATAAGAAAAAGAATTAGAAATTTTTAGTATGAAAGGGGGTAGCTAAGCCAACCATGTGAATGAATGGAGATGGATGATAGAAATCTCTATTCCTATTGGCCAAAAATCATGCCGAAGGGGCTTCAAGGAGGCTGCCCAAGGATTTATTAGGGATTAGGGTTTGTTTTTTGAGAGGAGTTGAACATCAAAAGCTAGGGTCAGCAAGTTTGGATTTTTGGATATGGTTTTGGTGCAAATCTTATATGATTTGGACTTTTTATGAAAGAGATATAGGCGCTCAAAATTAGGATGTAAAAATTCTATCTACTATTATTATTTTGAGCATAACTCGTACATATAGAAAGAAATAGAAGATCGAAAATTGAAGTTGAAAAGAAATTTTTTTCAACTACACTTTTTATGTATAGATTTATGAAATCCAAGTAGAAGTGAAGGAGATATTAGAAATTGAAGTCAGTGCTTATAACCTAAGGGCAGTAAGTAACTCCGCTTAACTACTGGTTATATTTTGAGCTATATCTTAAGCAATTTGATAAATTTTTGGCTCAAAATTTTTAAGAGTGTATATGTTAATGTCACAAGATTATGTACAAAAAATTTATGATATTAAGGTTTTGGATTTGTGAGATATAAAGAAAACAATGCTCAGGTATCTTTGAGCTAGGATTTCAAGCACTTGCTAGGATTTTTGAGATATCAGACGATTGAAAATGCATTTATGGTTGATTCTTTTATGCAATAAAATTTAAGAGTACTATTCATACTTTGAAGAAAATTATATAGAAATTGAATAGTTAAATCAAGAGTTATTAGACTCTAAAGATCAAGAAGAAATAAGTCCTTGTAGGTGAATAAAATTTTGAAGGATTTTTGTAGAAATTTGAATATTTTTTATACAAACCTACTTGAATATAAGAGGATTTATCTATATAATTTTTCTTTTATAATATTATTGTATTATTTGTCCTTTTTATTAAAGACAAATCACTTATTAGAACTTAGCCAATAAGTTCCAAGTAAACTTTTTACAACCAAATATCAAATGTATTTCCAAATAGAAGTTTATGCCATATGACAACGCTCTAAAGCAATGTTGTCCTCTTTATCTATTCTACTATTCCACAACTAAGGAGATACTTTGTAATACTATCTTCCATAATTCTCCTATTGAAATCTCTTGTCTTCCTCCAATCTCATAATATCAATCGACAATATTGCGTTGTCCCAACAGACTACATATAACCACTTCATATTTCAATGACTGGAAATAACTTCTCACCAAGAACCTCTTTGAAATGAATCATCTCTCCAATATTCTCTTTTATCGCTGTCATACTGCATTTACGTGCAGTGTATAAAAATATTAAAAATCTTGTTTCTATTGTTAATATATGTGTGTGTGCTAGAGGTTATTTTAGAAGATATTATAAGGAGAGGATTTATTATAGCCACTTAGTTAGTGAATTAAGATGGCTATTTGTTTTGTTCCTACCTTATTTATATCCTAGAATAGACTCTTTTGTAATTAGAAGAAAAATAAAGGTTGTTTTACCTTTCTTGTTGACTTTTGAAGTAGATTGGACCTTGTGAGGGATAAGAAAGAAGAGCATGGGGTGAATAAGGCCCATCCAATAGGATTTGGCTGCCCATGTGGACATCTCATAATCTAATATGGAAAGAAAGGGAGATATACTCCTCTTGCTAGAGCGAGAGGGGAGGCAGTTTTTGAGTGGTGAACTTTGGAGAGAGATAGCTCCGAGGAGATAGAAGTGTTTGTAGTGACAATTAGTAGGCGTGTTCTTCAAGTTGTGAGGATTTTAGAACCTACTCACTTGCTTGTATTGGAGTTGTGAGCAAAAAATTATGCTTGTTTTAGTAGAGTGAGGTTTGCTGCCACCCGATGAAGAGGGGCAGAAACTTCGAGCTGCCACTGCAAGTTTTATTTCGACTCTTTCTTAGTGAAATTTATAGAGAGTGTGGAAAATTGTGCTAGCTTTCTATCAAGACATCTCTTGTAGCATTTGGAGTTGGAGAGCAAAAGTTGTGAGCTTGAGAGTGGGAAAGGGTTTGCTGCCACCCGACGAAGAGGGGCAGAAACTTTGTTCAACCACCCAAGTCGGACAGTCTCTTCAATCTTTTTGATAATTTAGGTGCTTGTAGAAGCTTGTATAAGCTTTCCAAAAAATACAAAAATCAATACATTTGGAGCTTTGATGAAAGTTTTATGAGCCGTGAAGTGTCAAAGAGGGAAAATTGTTGCTAGGGTTTGAAGAGTAGAATCGACTAGCTACAAAAACTGGAGTTTGAGAGGCATGCATGCAAAATTTTAGAGCAAGCTAGATGATGGAGTGAGCTTTCTAAAAAGCTATTGCATGTCCAATTTGGATAAGGGAAGTGATCACAACAAAGGCTGAAGTGAAGAGGAGCTTTGTTGCCTTTGCATTTGCTTCTAAATTTTAGCGCCTACTTCTTTTAGCAATAACTTTTAAATGGTAAGTCATCTATTTGTGAAATTTTGATATGTTTTACAATGGATTATTGGATTCCCATAGGCTATAAGCACGCTTGATTCGACCTTTGGATGAATTTTTAGTGATTTATTTAATTTCAGCTTATTATATAACTTGTATTCCTCATATGCGGTTACATTTTGAGGTATACTTGAATACATACATACTTTTCTTATACCTTTTATACAAGTATATATACTTATATTTATACAAGTATTCTACAAGTATTCTACAAGTATTATACATAATAGTTGTACAAGTATTTGTACAAGTATTATACCAAGGATTTATACAAGTGTTTATACAAGTATTTGTATAAGTATTATTCAAGTATATATACTTTATATTTGTACAAGACTTGTACAAGTATAATACAAGTATAACTTGAAAGCTTGAAGAAATATTGTGCAAGTATAGAACATACTTACACGACTTCCTCTCATGTTCCCTGCTAGTTCTAGTAGCAGCTAGGAACCCGACGTTTTTCCAAGGCGAATTCTCTCTACCCAACACCGCTCAATTCTTACAGTCAATACGACAGAATATTCTCACTCACAATCAAACTACATCGATATGTTTGATCTTTGGTTGCCAATCCACTACACCAAACTCAAGCATCATACAATTATAATTTTTTATTCATCTACATATATTGAATTTTTTATTTTATTATTGTACTTCATAGTTGATATGATACAATTAATTAGAATGTAATTCAGATTCTCCACTAGAGTCTAACACAAAAAAAAAACAAAAAAAAAAAATAGTACCAAGCTTAACCCGGCTTTCAACTCTTACAATCAAGTCCCAATTTCTTCATCCCTATTTTCTTTATACTAAAAACTAATGTACGAACTGTCATCTCTCCTGCCTTAACTGCTTTTCGAACTAACTTTCCTATGTTACCATCTATACCGGCCAACAATTGGATTAATCATCTAATTTATCAATTTTTAATCTACCACCCAAAATTATCTATCTATTCTATACTTATTAATATACTTCTTCAATGTTATAAGCTTATTTTGTGATAAATTATAAATTGGACCAAAACGTGGTTGTATGCCATCTTGAAGATCAATAGTATAGTCATATGAACAATATTTTTACACAGAATCCTCATTCTTCTTTTCAAACATATTTTAAAAATCTTTGTATTCTTTTGAAAGAATTATTAGAGTATTCACTACTTTAAATATTAGAATTGTATAGACAATAAAAGAAATATTTTTCTCATTGCTTTTATAAAAGCTCTAGTTCTAATAAACAAGAGCTTTATAATTTTAAATCTACGAGGTGTATGATATTTTCTACCAGATTTAATAATAACATATTATAATATTCCAAAGAATTTTATTTTGCAAGATATCTAATCTTTATGAAAATTTGTTAAAGACATGAGAATATAAAATAAGAGATTTAAATTAGAAAGAGGTTTCAAAAAAATGTTAATAAATATTTGAATTATCTAAATAAATACACAAACAATACTAAGAAATGTAAGGTGAAACTCCAAGAAATACATTGTCAAGACTAAAGAACTCTTCAACCTTGACTTCAATATATATTCCTATCTAGGAAGCTTCTTAAGCAGCTTTTATCAAATTAGGAAGTTTCTTAAATAGCTTCTACCAACTTAGAAGCTTCTTAAGTTTTTTCTATCAATTTGGTAGCTTCTTGAGCTCCTTCCACTAATTACAAAGTTTCTCAAGCTATTTCCATCAACTAAAAATCTTTTCAAGTAACATCCATTAATTACAAAAATCTTTAGAATATTTTAGAAGGTTCTATGAATTTTTAAAGTATATATTCTTAACATCATCCGCTTCTCTAGCAATAAATTTTAAGAGGAATTCATATTTTAGGAAATTTTCCTACATATATAAAAATTGAGAATATGTTGTACCAATAAAGCTATATTTGAGCATTGAAACTTACATGATTGGATGTTGCTCTTAAAAGCTTCAACCATGGTTGTATTTGGCGCTAAAATACATTGTCTTCACTTTGTTCAATTGAAGGCTCTAAAAATTGTATTAGTTTGTTTGAAGCTTGCATAGCAAATGAATCTTCTAAATCTTATTTTGCTTAATCTTTTAGTATTTGAAGATTTGATGTGGTAATTGAATTACTTCTATAATTCTATTCTATCTTAGAATAAATGACTATATACTGATGAAGGCTTTGGTTTGACTCTTCTCCTCTTATAAGTATTTTTTGAATCCTATCTTTATAAAAAAGTTATCATTAAATATGTTTGAATTTGTAAGAATAGAATCGATAAAATTCTTAAATCTTTTGAGGTGCATTGGTAAGATTTTTGGCCAATTTTTATGCGCACTTATTGATATCATAGCCGTGCCAATAAATAAGATATTCCAATTTGTTCAATCTTTGTCATGAATCAAACACCTTTTTGGCCTAATATTCTTAATAGTTTTTTATTTTGATAATAGATGGCAATTGTTGTATTCTTTTTAGAATATATGACTCTCTATAAGGCTCCAAAAGAGAGACATAGAAAATTAGATGTATCTTTATAGAAGGTGGTAGTTCCAAGCAATATGCCATTGAATTAATTTGCTTTTGGATGAAAAATGGTCATAACCTTTGATAGTCCAACTTATTGCATAGCTACTTGGTCTTGATGTTCCGTCAAAGAAACCATATTTTATCACAAATATAAAAAGTAGGTGGTTGATTCTTGAATTTATCTACACATGCCTTGTAATATTACAAACATAAGATTTATTCCAATAACTATTCAATTAGTATGGATACATAAAAGTAGAAAAAAGTAGGTTAATTTGATAATATATTATAGAAAAGCTTCCTAGAAGCTTTATAGATGCACATTCATCTTTATACATATCTATAGATGATTGATAGGTTAGAAACTTAGTCAACAAGCTAGCCACGTGTCACATATATTGATAGCTTATAGAACAAGCGAAATACGTGGCGTATATGTAGGAAACTTGTCTTACAAGTTTGACTTGTGTCTTATAAATTGGACATGTATTGGAGGTCCTATAGAATGCCTCTGTATAGTTTTTAGATAAATAATATATATAAAAATAAAAGTGAAGTCTTCTTCACTCTTGTCAACTCTTTTTTTGCTTCTAATTTAATTCAAGAGTCTCATGTGTTTTCTAGTCTTTGACTATAGCTATTCTAGTTTCTTCTTGAATATATATACTTCTTTGTTTCTATTTTATTATTTTTCTTTGACATAATTTTTACTAACTTATGCATCTGTTTTAATTTGTGTCCTTGACAGATTGACAAGAGTGAAGATATAGTATCAGAATTTTATCTTTTCTTGATTAAGAGTGGATTACCCCTTTTTCTTAATAAGACATAAGCATATTAGAAGTTGTGGATTATCCACTTCTAAACTAATATTATTTTTAAAATTTTTTCTTTTATTCTTGAATATTTTATTTTGTAATAAGAATAGATACTTTTTTTCTTTCTATTATATCATCATGGTAGAGATTATTAAAATAAAGAATGCAATGGCACAAATGCAAGAACAAATGAGAAAATTAATACTCGTAATGCATCAACTCAATATACTATTACAAGGAGCAATAAGATTAATAAAAAGTGAAGATATAAAGATGATTAGAGCTGCTTGAAGTCATACCACTTTACCTATAATTGAACACCATTCAAGCATCAAGGATTCAAAAATTAGTTTGTTAGAAAAATTTGATGGCATAAGATCTCAGTTTTAAAGATACATCAATGAAGTACAATTGGTGATTGAACTTCAACTCCAAAGTTATCCAACTCAATGATCACAAGTCAAATTTATTAGAATACTACTTTCAAATGTTATTTTTTTGTGGTTTTTATTTTTATTTTTATTTTTATTTTTAAATGATGTGATTCAATATTGGATAATTTAGAGGTATTTTTAGTAGAATTTTGATCAATGTATGAAGAATATGATGCAATTTGTGTTACTACCAATAAGATCTATATCTTGCAATAAAAAAATCAATTAGTGACATCATATGCTTTATAATTTTGATAATTAGTGACTGATACCAAGTGAAATGATGCTGCATTCATTAGCCAATTTTTCTATAGATTATAATATGAGGTAAAGAAATTGATCTTCAACTTATTCAATCTTCAGATATTAAATCAAACAATTGATTTTGCTATAAAGTGTGATAATTGGCTTTTTGAATTTCAATCTAAAAATCACACAAGAGAGTCCTAATATTACTATAAAACAATGGCAACACTGACATCTTCTTAATACATATATTCAAAAGTAGAAGATATGTAGATTAATGTGATATGTTGTTGTACAGTAACATGGCCACTAGGTGAAAGAAGGAAGGAATGATTAAAATATATAAGAGCTTAAATAGAAGTATTTTAGCAAATTATCTTGGAATTATAAATAATAGAAAAGAAAGTAAAAAAAGTTAAAAGGCTAATGCTATCTTTTTATAGGAGAGGCTTTTATTTATTTTTTATGGCCATAAATAAGATAAAATAAAGTATATTAGAAAAAATAAATAATATAGGTATATTTTTAAAAAAATTAAAGTGAGATTTTAGAAAATTTTACCTTAAAAATCTTAGAGTTGATATCTAAAGAAGACCGATTATGAGCTTAAGTTGGAATCAGACCCTAAGGTACAAAACCATATGTCTATAGGGAATTGAGTTTTTTTTTTATAAATTAGAGAGTAGAATTAGAGACCAGACTTCAAAAGGTATTTTTAAGTATTAATTTGAGTGATTTGAAGGAGAATTGGCTTTGTAAGAGCTTTGCAAAGTTAAGGTTGTATCGAGTGACTTTAGATCTTTTGAAGTAAAGAGGGATTTACAACTTTGAGTCTTGTAGGAATTTGATCTTAGATATATAAATAAAAGTTTGAGGATTTGTGATTAGAATTGTAATTAATCTATAATATAATTTTGAGCTAGATCAAATTGTTCAATTGGGAGTTATTAGAGTTCAAGTATGCTAAGGTCTCAGAAATTGAGGTTTAAAGGTCAATGAAGGTTTCTTAGATATTTAGAAATTTGTTAGTTGGATTGACATGAAATTTTTTTTGTATAGATAATAAACAAGATTTTCTATTTGTGTATGAATTTTGAAAGTGATTGAATGGTGCAAAAAGGATTTGTTTGTACTAGAAATTTGACATTAGGATTAGAGAAGGAGGGCGACCGACATCCTAGTAGGGATTTGATTATAATATTTTTTTGATAACTTAGATCTCTTTCAAATTTTTTGTACGTATTGTCAATTTGATTGTTGAGAGGTGGGCAAAATTCGGACTAAGATCAATAGTTAGATCATTAACTATTATAATTTAAATCTCCTATAGGATTTAATTGGGATTTATTAGGACTCGGATAGGATTTGTTAGGATTTGGTTAGGTTTTAGTTAGAATTTGACCAAGGTTTGGTTAAGATTTAGTTAGGATTGACTAGGATTTGACTAAGATTTAACTATGATTTGATTAGGATTTGACTAAGGTGTTAAGGATTTGACAAGGTTTAACTAGGGCTTGGTTAGAGTTTAGTTAGGATTTGATTAGGATTTGGTTATGGTTTGTTTAGAATTTGGTTAAGATTTAGTTAGGATTTGACTAGGATTTGGTTAAGATTGACTAGAATCTAACTAGGTTTTAGTTAGGATTTGATTAAAATATTTAAGATTTGATCAGGATTTGACTAAGATTTGGTTAGGATTTAGTTGGATATAATTAAGATTTAATAATGATTTGACTAGGATTTATTAGGATTTATTTAAAATTTGATTAGGATTTAGTTAAAATTTGATCAAAATTAAGTTAGGATTTAGTTAGAATTTGATCAAGATTTAGTTAGGATTTAATTAGAATTGATTAAGATTTTAGTAGGATTTTACTAGAATTTGGTTAAGATTTGATTAAGGTATTTAAAGTTTGATCAAGGTTTGACTAGGATTTGATTATAATTTAGTTAAGATTTGATTAGAATTTATTAGGATTTGTTCAAGATTTGGTTAGGATTTAATTAGAATTTAATCAAGATTTTATTAGAATTTGATTAGAATTTGGCTAAAATTTAATTAGAATTTAATCAAGACATTAAAGATTTGACCAAGATTTGATTAGGATTTGATTAGGATTTAGTTAGGATTTATTTAGGAATTAGTTAGGATTTAGTTAGAATTTGATCAGGATTTTATTAGGATTTAGTTATGATTTATTTAGGAATTGGTTAGGATTTAGTTAGAATTTGATCAGGATTTTATTAGGATTTATTTAGGATTTGACCAAAGTTTAATTAGATTTTTTTAGGATTTTTGATATATTCTTCTATATTTAATTAAAAAATCTAATTAAAACTTTTAATGATTGAAGCATACTTGTTAGTCTTAATTATAAGTTTAAATAATTTTATTAGAGATGTTAGGACTTGTTATTATTATTTCATTTTTATCTTCTACAGCCAGGTATCCAGCGCATTCTCAAACAAGACTTTATGATATATGACAACGTTTTAAACCTCTTAATAAACAAAAAAAGACTTATCCTCATCAAGAAGGATTATATTTATATTATAGAGAACTTAAGCATACTACTCAACATTATCCAAAGAAATGACGCAACTACAAAATAAAGAATACAACTATCAAAAAAGACAATATGTTTAGAAATAAATTTGTCTAGCTACAATAAAGACCGTGCATCTAGAATCTTATACAACTCTTAATAAAGATCATATTCTATCCTCAGAATCCTCTTCTTGTTTTATAATATATATCTATTTGGGACCTAAAAATCACAAAGCCTCTACCTTGTTAGATTCAGAAGCCTCAATGTATTTTTTAGATAAAAAATTTGTTAAAAATCATAAAATATCTTTTGTACAGAAAACTAAATTTGTACATGTAGAAGTCATAGATGGTCGTTATCTTTTAGAGATATTATTCATAAAACCCTTCCTATAATTATAACAATATATGATCATAATAGTTATATAATCTTTAATATAATTAAGTCTCCTTCTAATCCAGGCATTTTAGATTTATCATGGCTAAAAAAATATAATCCTCAAATAGACTAGATTTCTTATGAACTTGATTTTTCTCAAAGCGTTAATAAGAGTCTTGTTAATTAAGTAAAAAGCCATAAGTCTAATATAGTAAAATTTATACTTGTAGGTGCAAAAACTTTTATAAATGCAACAAAAGAATGATCACCTTTTGCTATTTACACTATATCTATTTTTGATGGTGGAAAGTCCTCAAGTAGTATTCTAAGCCAATATCAAGATTATTAAGATATTTTTGAAAAGAACAATATAGATTTTCTTCCAGAGCATCATCCATATGATTGTTCAATTGACCTCAAAGAGCAAACTCAGTCTCTATTTGGACTAATTTGTAATTTATCACAAAATGAATTGGTTGAACTCAAGAAATATATTAATAAGAACTTGGCCAAGAATTTCATATGTCATTCAAAATTCCTAATAAGAGCTCCTATCTTATTTGTAAAGAAAAAAATGGGCCACTATAGATGTGTGTACATTATTGGAGGCTAAACAAGACTACTATCAAGAATAAATATCATCTACCTTTGATATTAAGACTTCTTGATCAACTGAATGAAGCTAAGATCTATAAAAAAAATAGATCTACGAGGAGCATATAACCTGGTATGCATCAAAAAAAGAGATCAATAGAAGATTGTATTTCAAATAAGGTATGAATATTTTGAATATAATGTCATGCCTTTTGGACTTATTAATGCACTATCTGCTTTTTAAGACCTTATGAATGACGTTTATTGTAAATTTTTTAATAATTTTATTGTCTGCTATTTAAAAAACATTCTAATCTACTTTAAGAATACAAAAAAATATAAACTTTATGTTCATCATATGTTATAAAAACTTAGAGATGCATGATTATATACCAAGATGGAAAAATAAGTATTTCATATTATTCAAGTTGACTTCTTAGGGTATATCATTTTCAATGATGGTCTCAAAATGAATGCTAAGAAAGTCCAAACAATCATCAATTGGAAGATTCCAAGAATAATAAGGGATGTATAATATTTTTTGAGATTTTCCAATTACTATTGAATCTTTATCCGAAAAATTTCTCAAGTTGCAACTCCATTTAAATGCTTAATTTCTCAAGTTGCAACTCCATTTAAATGCTTAATTTCTCAAGTTGCAACTCCATTTAAATGCTTAACTTGTAAGAACAAATTCAAATAGAATAAAGAAGTAGAAGTATTGTTTAAAGCTTTGAAGATTACTTGTATTTCTACACCAATCTTGTATTGTATTGATTTTTTTAAGGTACTTTTTATGGAAATAGATACATCAAATTTTGCTTTAAGAGTAGTATTGTCACAAATGGGAGCAGATGACAAACTCCACCTAACAGCTTTTTATTCTAAGAAATTTTCAACAATAGAAATCATCTATGAAATCTATAATAAAGAATTTTTTATAATTATAGATTCTTTTTAAGAATGGTGTCATTATCTAGAAGATGCTTCTAATCTAATCATAGTATATACGGATCAAAAGAGCCTCAAGTATTTTATGTTAGCATGTATATTGAATCATTGTCAAGCTTGTTGGAGCATATCTTTGTCAAGATTTGAGTTCATAATTACTTATTGGCTAGGAAAGCAACAAGGTTTGTCTAATGCCCTTTCTAGACGTTCTTGTCTTATATCAAAAGAATAAAATTCAACTTTTAATCAACAAATAATGATTCTTTTAAAGTCGGAGCAATTTCATCTTTGAGCAATGAAATCAACATTGATTGTTGATTCAACTTTTGTCAAGCAAGTCCAGTCAAATATGTCTTTAAACCCTCTTGTTTATGAAATTAAGAATAATTCATCTAAATCTTATAATACTTCCAAATTTGAATTTTAAAATTATCTATTTTATTTTGAAGGATGCTTATATGTTTCAAAAGCTAAAGGACAACTACATACTCTTAAAGATTATTATAACTTCCTTACAATATGATATTTTGAATATAACAAGACTTTAAATCTAATATCAAGAAATTTTTTGTGGCTTCAAATGTGGAAGGCTGTTAAAGAGTTTGTACAGTTGTGCAACATTTGTTCAAGATTAAAAATTCCTTGTCATCAACCTTACAGACTTCTTTAACCATTATCTATACCAGAATAATCTTGATTTTCTGTTTCTATGGATTTTATTATGGATCTTGTAAATTCAAGTTCATATGACTCTATATTTGTGATTGTAGATCGTTTTACCAAAATGGCCTATTTTGTATTGTATACAAAATCTATCATAGATGAAGAAATATCTAAACTCTTCTTTGATAATATCTATTGCTATCATGGATTATCAAAGGATATTATATCAAATAGAGGAATACAATTTGTATCAAGATTTTGGAGAATCATTTTCAAAATATTGTATGTGGACATAAAACTATCTTCAGCTTTTTATCTTCAAATTAATAGATAAACAAAATGGATAAATTAAATTTTAGAGAAATATTTGAGATGTACCATCAGCTATTATCAAGATGATTGGACAACTCTTTTGCTATTGGCAAAGTTTGCATATAATAATTTGATACATTCTTGTATTCAACAAACTCCATCCTTTACAAATTATGGTTATCATCTATGATTTCATACTTTTGACTTTTTAAAAGGTGATAATCTTGTGGCGGAGGATTTTGGAAATTAATTATCAGAGCTATATACAATAATAAAAGTACAATTAAAAGAAGCTCAAGAACAACAAAAGATCAATGTAGATATCTATCACAAGGAAGAGCTTTAATTTCACATTGGCAATAAGCTATAGTTATTTTTTTGTAATATCAAGATTATTTATCCTTGTAATAAGCTAGATTATCATAGGCTTTGATCATTTTTTATTTGTAAATAAATCAATCCAATTGCATATTAATTATGCCTATTAAAATCTATGAAAATCCATTTATATTCTACGTGTTATTACTTGAGTCATACTAGATAATTGATGTACAAGAAAAAAGACAAATACCACTGCTTCCTATAGAAGTGGACAATAATAAAGAATTTGAGGTGGAAGAAGTCTTAGATTCAAGGAAGCATTAAAATTGGCTGGAATATCTTGTATATTAGTATGGATATAATATTAATAAACACATATAAGAGCCATCTAAGAATCTAAAAAATGCATCAATAAAAGTCAATATGTTTCATCAATGACATCTATGAAAACCAAAATGAAGAATTAATAAAATCTTTGTTATATTGCAAAGACAATTCAATAGAGGTTTTATTTTATCTTATATCATTGTTTGCTATTTCTTTGAATTTGCTTATGCCAAAGAGATGGAAAATCAATAACCAACATTAACTGGATAGTTAATTTTACATATTAATTTTTGACAATAGCTATTCTAATTTTTTCTTGAGTATACATACTTCTTTGTTTCTATTTTGTCATTTTCCTTTGACATAGTTTTCACTAACTTATGCATCTATTTTAGTTTGTATCCTTGATATGTAAGTATCTTGAGCTACTTATAATTGAAGCTTCCAAGTTGTTTGGTGTTGCAATAGATGTGTTGCAAATATTTTAGCTATTGGATTGTTGTTTTTTGATATACTCTATAGATTAAGCTTTAAGTGATATCCATAATTGGAATAAAATGGTATTTTTTGAGTTGAAGCATGAATGATATTATTATATGCAAACTTTGTTAATAGTAGATACAAGATCTAATCATCTTGTTGATAGTTGATGCTGCATCATAAATACTACTCCAAAATTTGGTTAATTTATTCTGTTTGGTGGCCAATTTGAGGATAAAAAGGTGAAGAAAGTTTAATGTCTATCTTTAATATTTCAAAAAGACATTTCAAAAACTTAGATACAAATTGGGATCCTTAATTGGATACAATATCATTAGATAGGCTATGATATTAATATATATTATAAAAAAAGAATCTTATCATTTCTTTATTAGAAGTAGTCTTCTTACAAGGAATAAAATGAGTCATCTTTATAAGTTGATTAACCACCATAAGGATGTTATCTAATGAATTGGATAGCAATAGATCTGTGATAAAATCCATTGAGATAAAAGACTATGATTGTTTTGAAATAGACAAGGATTGTAAAAGTCCATAAAGGCGATATTAAAGATTTTTGGATCTTGAGCAAATGTTACAAAAGAACACAAAGTTCTTTGTAGCCTTTTATATTTAAAGCCATCAAAAATCTTGAAAAATAAATTCAAAGGTCTTATTAAATTTAAAATGCTTACACTTGAAAAGTCATAGTAAAATTAAAAAATATGTAATTGTGTTGGTCTTTCTAGGATATACAAATAATTTTCAAAATATAGAAGGTGTTCTTTAAGCTTGAACTTATCAACATTTTTATTGAGGTGACGCTTGATATCAAGGACCAAAGCATCATTAGTGGTTGCAATGTGCATTTTATTAAGAAAATTAGAATGAATAGATGTTGATGTAATAATAGTGTAAAGGTAAAATTGCTCGGGCTTCAACAATATTGCATCTTATTAATCAAACGGTGCCTTTTTTATCCTTGGTATAAGATATGATTTCTTTGATAAAACATCAGACAATCCTTGTTGCTTCCCAAGTTGATAAGTGATAACAAAGTTAAATTGAGATAATAACATATTCTATCAAGCTTAATGACAATTAAAAATCTAAGTTGATATAAAATATTCCAAATTCTTATGATTTGTATATATAATTACAGAATGCATTGCTCCTTTGAAAAAATGATGCCACTCTTAAAAAAAATCTATAATAGCATGAAGGTCCTTATTGAAGATTTTATAATTAATTTTGGCAATAAAAAACTTTCAAGAATAAAATATAATAAGATAGAATTTATCATCTATATCTATTTGTAAATGTACAACTTTTAGTGTAAAATCCAAAGCATTAATCTCCATATAAAATGCTTTTGTAAAATTTAGATACACCCAAATTGGAGCTATGGTGAATGTTGTCTTAAGGTCTTGGAATGCCTTCTTTATTTGAGGCCTCCATTCCAACTTGTCTTTACATATCAATTAAATAAGTTGAGTGATAATTTGAGAGTAATTTTTGATAAAGATCCAATAGAAGTTAACAAATCTAAGAAAGCATTGTACATCTTTTATAATCTTCGAGATGGCCCATTATATAACCACCTCTACTTTCTTAGGATCCATCATCAAACCCTCAATAGATAAAATGTATTTTCAAAAATTCCATCTTTGATTGATGAAATATATATTTTTCTAGCTTAGCATACAAACTTATACCTTGTAGCTATTGTAATACCAATTTTACATGCTCTTCATGTTCTTTTAGATTTTTTGAGTAAATCAAGATATTATCAAGATAAATTATCACAAATTTGTTGCCAAGGATACAAGAATATAAAATAAGAGATTTAAAGTAGAAAAAGGTTTTAAGAAGAAACCAATAAGGACTTGAATTAATTAGATGAATATATGAATAACACCAAGAAAGATGAACTAGAACTCCAAGAGACACATTGTCGAGAGTGAAGAATTTTTTAGCCTTGACTCTTATATATATTCCTGTTTAAGATGCTTCTTGAGTGGCTTCTATTACACTAAGAAGCTTTTTGAATAACTTCTACCAATTTGGAAGCTTTTTAAGTTCCTTCTACTAATTACAAAGCTTTTTGTGCTACTCTCACCAACTGGGAAGCTTATCAACCAACTTTCATTAATTCAAGAGCCTCTATAATATTTTGGAAGGTTTTGTGAATCTCTAAAGTGTATGTCCTTAACATCACCCTCTTCTCTAGCAATGAGTTTTAAGAAAATTTTAATTTTTCTACATATGTGAAAAATCAAGAATATGTTGCATTAATAAAGTTATGTATTCATTTTTTATTCTTAAGTAATAGTTTCTATTGGTCCTCAAAAAATTTATCTATAGCCTTGAATTAGTATCTCTATTGTTGAAATATCCCATTCAAGGATCTGATCTTCATTGCGGCCTTCAAAAAATCCTCCAAACAAGATCTTAGGTTTAGAAGGATTCACCTTTTCAAGCTCAAGCAATATCACTAAAGCTCAAGCATTGGAATCAAGACTTATATGGTTGGATGATGCTCTTAATGGCTCTAATTGTGATTGTACTTGGTACTGAAATATATTGTCTTTACTTTGTTCAATTAAAGGTTGTAAAAATTGCACTAGTTTGTTTGGAGCTTGTGCAACAAGTGAATCTTTTGGATCTTGTTTTACTAAATCTTTCAATATTTGAAAGTTGGATATGGTGACTGACTTGCTTCTACTATTCTATTTTATCTTGGAATAGATGACTACATACTGATGAAGGTTTTAGTTTAAATCTTTCCTTTTTATGAATATTACTTAGATCCAATCTTTACTTAGATCCAATATTTACTTAGATCCAATCTTTACTAAGAAGTTATCATCAAATACATTTGGATTTGTGGAGATAGCATCAATGAAATTCCTGTATTTTTTTAGGCGCATTGGCTAGATTTTTGGCCAGTTTCCATGTGCATTCATTGATATCATAATTGTGCCAATGAATAAGATACTTCAATTTATTCTATTTTTGCTATGAATCTAGAACCTTTTTGACCTCATATTTTTTATGATTTTTTATTTTAATATTAGATGGCAAATATTATATTCTTTTTAAAATACGTAATTTTTTATAAGGCTCTAAAAGAAAGACATAAAAAATTAGATATACTTTTATAGAAGATAGTAGTTCCAAGCAATATGCCACTTAATTAATTTGCTTCTAGATAGAAAATGGTCCTAGCTTTTGATAGTCCAACTTATTACATACTTGCTTGATTTTTATATTTTCTTGAAGAAGCTATATTTTATCTTTAATATAAAAAATAGGCAATTAATTCCTTAATTTATCTACATATGCTTTAAAAGCATCTTGATCTATTTATAATTGAAGCTTCAAGATAATTTGATGTAGTAATAGAGGCTTTGCAAATTATTCAGTTGTTAGATTGTTGTTCTTTGGCATACTCCATAAATCAAGCTTTGAGTAATATCCATAGTTAGAATAAAATATTGTTTGCTAAATTGAAGAATGAATAGTATTATTATATATAAATTTTGCTAATAATAGATACAAGATTGAATTATCTTATTATTAATTAATAATATATTATAAATATTACTCCAAAATTTGATTAATTTGTTATGTTTGGTAGTTAGTTTGAGGATGGAATGCCAAAAAAAGTTTAATGTCTACCTTCAATATTTCAAAAAGACATCTTTTTGAAATGAACCATCTTTGTGAATTAATCAACCACTCCAAGGATATTGCTTAATGAATTAGGTGGTGGTAGATCTATGATAAAATCTATTAAGGTAGAAGACCATAACCATCTTGGAATAAGCAAGGGTTGTAAGAGTTCATAAGGATGATATCAAAGATTCTTGGACCTTGAATAGGTGTCACAAGAGAGAACAAAGGCCTTCACACACTTTCACATTTGAAGCCACCAAAAATCTTGAGAAATAAATTTCAAGGTCATATTAAATTCAAAGTGACCCGCAATTGGAAAATTATGGCGAGATTAAAGAACGTGCAGTCATGTTGGTCCTTTTGGGATATACAAATGTTTTTTAAAATATAGAAGCTCTTGCTTAAGTTTAAATTTACTAGTATTTTTATTGAGGTGATGCTTGATATCAAGGGCCAAAACATCATTAGTGATTGCAACATACATCTTATTGAAAAAATTAGAATCAATAAGTGACAATATAATAATGGCATAAAGATAAAATTACTTTGGCTTCAACAAAGTTATATATTATTGATCAAATATTACTTCTTCTATTCTTGATACAAGATATGATCTCCTTGATAAAGCATTGGACAACCCTTGTTACTTCTTAGATTGATAAGTGATGACAAAATTAAATCAAGATAATGACATATTCCATTGAGCTTTGTGGCAATTAAAAATCAAAGTTGATATAAAATATTTCAAGTTCTTATGATATATATATATATATATATATATAGCCACATGATACATTGTTCTTTTGAGAAAATGATGCCATTCTTAAAAAAAATCTATAATAGTAAGAAATTCATTATTATAGATTTTATAATCAATTTCTATAGCAAAAAACTTTTGAAAATAAAATACAACAAAATAGAATTTATTATCTATATCCATTTGTAAAAATATAGTCCTTAGTGCAAAATCCAAAGTATTGATTTTCATGTAGAATGCTTTTGTAAAATTTAGATGCATCCAGATTGGAGTTGTGGTGAATGTTGTCTTGAGGTCTTAGAATGCCTTTTTTGCTTGAGGCTTCCATTCCAATTTATCTTATTATGTCAATCAAATAAGAAGGGTGGCAACTTGAGAGTAATTTTTGATGAAGATCCAATAGAAGTTAACAAGTTTTAAAAAGTATTGTATGTCTCTTACAGTCTTTGAAATGGCCCATTACGTAACCATCTCCACTTTCTTGGGATCCATCATCAAATCTTCAGTAGATACAATGTATTCTAAAAATTCTATCTTTGATTGATGAAATACACATTTCTCTAGCTTGGCATACAAACCTGCATCTCGCAATTTTTGTAATACCAACTTTAGATGCCTCTTGTATTCCTCCAATTTTTTTGAATAGATTAAGATGTCATTAAGATAAATCACCATGAACTTGTTTAGACGCTCTCGAAAGATATCATTCATTAAAGATAGCCAATGCATTTATTAGTCCAAAAGGCATAATATAATATATAAAATATCTATATCTTATCTAAAATATGGTCTTCTATTTGTCCTAAGGTTGTATGTTTCACAAAGATCTATCTTAGTATAGATCTTTGCTTAATCAAGTTGTTTTAAAAGTCTTTAGATTATTGGTAGTGGATAATGATTCTTCACTGTTATTTTATTCAATCTCTAATAATCAATGTATGTATATAAGAAACCATCATTTTTCTTTACAAAGAGCATAAGTGCATCTATTAGAGATTTTGAATGCCTAATAAAGTTCTTTACAAGGTTTTCATTAATATAATCTTTCAAAGCTAAAAACTTGTTTTGAAAAAGATTATAAATTGGGCCAAAAGGTGGTTGTATTCTTTCTTGAAGATCTATGGTACAATTGTATGATCAATACTCTAATAATATATCAATATTTTTTTTTAAAAAAATATCTTGAAATTTGCTATACTACTCTAAAATACTTATTGATGAGTCATATCTTCTTTAATTAGAGTCACATAAATAACAAATGGTGTATCTTCTTTGGCATATCTTATAAAAGCCCTTCCTTCAACAAATAAAGGCTTACCAATTTGTGATTATTTATAAAAAAAAATTATAGAAATTTCTATTAAAAATATTATCCTTTATAATTTCTAATCTATAGATAGATTATACTTTTTTAATCAAGAAAATCTAAGAATAATATGATTTAAAGGAGACTTAATAATATTGAATGCAATTTGACTATTATGATCCTCAAACGACACTTCTATAAGCATTGTTTCATGGATGATACTACCAAAGGATAAAAGTTATTTATTTATTATCTCTATATAAATAGATTTGGATTTCTATATTAGAAAATTTTTATAAAGCTTAGCAAATGCTTCATCTAAGAAACAAGCAAACGCCTTTGAATCCAACAAGGTAATTGTTTGAAGCTTCTAAGGGCCAAAATACAAAAGAATTATAAAGCAACGAGTAGGTTGAGCAGAAAGAGAAGAACTTGAATAATTTTGTAATTTTGATATGTCCAACCATACGGTCCCTATTATAGCTGAATATCTTTATTTTCTTAAACGATTGCATTCTTGATTTTAATAATATATCGATTTTATTTTTTCAAAAAATTGCTAAACTTATGGCCTTCTTTGATATAATACAAGCATAGACCTTCTTCCATTTGAAGTTTTTTTTTTTTTTGTAGACTAAAAGATTTAAAATATATTACATCAAATTATATATCTTCTATTTTTTAATGTAAATTCAAAATGTTTGCCAATGTAACAAGAATATATCAAATTACATAATGTCTTACTGGAGCCCATGAATATTGATCTTAATGATATTGAAATAATCAATTATCATATTTTACAGCTCAGCTAATAGCTTCATTGAGCAATTATGGATCCAAAAGCGATAATAACAAATCTTTCACATTGTTTTTTAATCCTAAATAGAATTGACTCATTAAGGCTTTTTTGTTTCAATGTCGCATACTAATTGCCTAAAATTGGATATATAAATTGATGCAGAGCATGCTCTTTGATGCAATGCTCGGATCTTAGCTGTTGCCTATCAAGCCTTGTCATGTTCTCTAAATACTTTCACAAATGCTTCTATGAAAGCTTCAAAATTACTTAAAATTAATGACCTCTTTTCAAATATGGGAACAAACCATCATAATACTTGCCTTGTAAGCAAGGTACCAACTAATCCAATCCATAATTCTTCTCTTAGATAAGTATTAAGTTATAGAATTGTTATCAATTAAATTTGGTTGATAAATCCTCGGAATTTTAAATGCGTACTATCATATTTTTCCAAAAGATTAACTTGAGGCTCTTTATATTATTGAATAGATGGATTTTTTTGGCATGGCATAGATAGTATTACATCTTCAAGTATAAAAGTTGGAGGTGGATGCAGTTTAGATTGTAATACTTTAAATATTGTATCGTTATAAAGTTTTGTAATAATCCCTTTAATTTCTATAGTCCTAGCAGATAAAGTAATAAAAATATTTATAATAGTATCTAATTTGGATTCAAAAGATTTGATCATACTAATATCTTAACCTCTAGGCATTCCAAAAGAAAGAAGAAATGAATCTATAAGAAGACAATATCAATTTAGAGGAGGATTATCTGCAACATCTAAAATATTAATATATCTTTAAGAAGAGAGATAATCCACTCTCTAACAAGAAGGATCTAATTCTAATATTTAAGATGAGAGCAATCTTGACAAATTATCAAGGACACAAGAATATAAAATAAGAGACTTGAATTAAAAAGAGGTTTTAAGAAAAAATTGATAAAACTTGAATTAATTAGATGAGTATACAAACAATACCAAGAAAGGTGAGTTAGAACTCCAAGAGATGCATTGTTGAGACTGAAGAAATCCTTAGCCTCAACTCTTATATATATTCCCATTTAAGATACTTCTTGAGCACCTTCTATCAAACTAAGAAGCTTCTCAAACATCTTCTATCAATTGGAAAGCTTCTTGAACTCCTTCTATCAACTTGGAAGCTTCTCGAGCTCCTCCCTCTAACTACAAAGCTTCTTGAGCTATTTTCACCAACTAGAAAGCTTTTCAACTAACTTTTACTAACTTAGGAACCTTTAGAATGTTTTAGAAGATTTTGTAAACTTTCAAAGTGTATGTCCCTTACACTTGTCTAGATGCTCTCAAAAATTATCATTCATTAAATGTTAGAAGGTAGGTATATTTATTAATTTTAAAAGCATGATATTATAATCAAAATTTCTATATCTTGTCCAAAATGCGGTCTTTCATTCATCTCTTTTTTTGATTTATACCAAATTATATATTTCATAAACATCTATTTTAGTATAGATCTTAGCTTAGCCAAGTTGTTTCAAAAATCTTGAGATTATTGATAGTAGATAATGATTCTTTATCATTATCTTATTCAATTTTTAATAATCAACGTACATATACAAGGAACCATCTTTTTTCTTTACAAAGAATATAGGTGCACCTCCTAGAAACTTTGAATGCTTGATGAAGTTCTTTATAAGATTATCATCAATATAATCTTTCAATACTGACAGCTCGTTTTAAAAAAGGTTATAAATTAGGCCAAAAGGTGGTTGTATTCTTTCTTGAAGATCTATGGTACAATCATATGGTCAATACTTTGATAATATATCAACATTTTTTTTAAAAAAACATCTTGAAATTTACTATATTGCTCTAAAATACTTGTCAATGAAATCATATCTTCTTTAATTGGAGTTGCATAAATAATAAATGATATATTTTCTTTAACCAATCTTATAAAGGTCTTTGCTTCAACAAATAAAGGCTTACCAACTTGTGACTTATTACAAAATTCTTTGTAAAGACTTCTATAAAAAATGTCATTCTTTACAACCTCCAATCTATAGATGGATTATGCTTTTTCAACCAAGAAAGTCTAAAAATAATAAGATTTTAAAAAGTCCTAATAATATCAAACATAAGTTGGTTGCTATAGTTTTCAAATGATACTTCTATAGGCATTATTTCATGAGTGACACTACTAGAAGATAAAGGTCATCTATCTATTATTTCTACATGAACAGGTTTGGATTTCTATATTAGAAGAATTTTATGAAGCTTAGCAAATGCCTCATCTAAAAAACAAGTGCACGCCCTTAAATGCAGCAAGGCAATTGCTTGAAGCTTTTGAGGGCCAAAACACAAAAAATTATAAAACAAGTAAGTTGAACAAAAAGAGAGGAACTTGAATAATTTTACAATATTGAATTGTTCAGCTACACAGTCTCTACTGTGGATGAATATCATCATTTTCTTGAACAATTGTACTCTTAATTTTGGTGATATATTGAATTTATTTCTTTAGACAATTGCAAGCCTGGTGGCCTTTCTCACCATAATATAAACATAGATTTTCTTCCATTTAATATTTTTTTTTTAATAGACTAAGAAGTTTAAAATGTATCGCATTATATTGCATATCTTTTACTTCTAAATATAACTACTTTTAGATATAGTAGGAGTATAAGAAATTATGTGTTGTCTTGTTGAAGTCTATAAAAGTTAATCTTGATGACATTGAAATAGTCAATTATCTCATTTTATATCTTGATTGATGGCTTCATTGAGTGATTGTGGATCTGAAAGTAATAATAATAAATCCTTTACATTATCTTTTAATCTCCAATAGAATTGATTCATCAAGGTTTTTTCATCCCAATTGATATCACACGTTAGTTGCTTAAAATCAGATATATAGATTGATATAAAATATATTGTCATGTAGTGTGATCTTTAATACAGAAATATATTAGATACTTAGCTATAAAGAATTTATTTATAACTTATTGATAAGATTCTAATAAAAAATTTGTCTTTAATAAAAAAACAAATAATATAATAAAATTATTAAATAATAATAATAATATTGATAAAATCTTCTTATATTTAAGTAGGTTTGTATATAAAGTTCTTCTATGGCATTAAAAATTCTTTAACACTCTTTTCTTCATAAAATCATAACTAACTCGTTGTTGATAAGTTAGATTATCAATAACTTTCAAGAAAAATCTATAATCTCCTTTCAAAATCTCAACTTCATATCAAAATTTTATTGTAGCTCTATATATCTATTTTTCTACCTCCATAAAGTCTTGACTTTTAAAAATCCCATTAATTTGTTTAAAATATTCAAATTACAATAAAATCCTTCAAAAACTTATTCACTTACAAGAATTGATTTCTTTCTAAATTTTATAATTTAATAACTTTTGATCCATCTATTCAACTTTTATCAATTTTTTTTAAAGTGTAGATTATACTCTTAAGCTTTATTATAAAAAAATTCAATTGTAGACTCACTTTCAATTGTTTGATATCTTAAAAATCCTAGTAGATACTTAAAATCCTAGTTTATAAACATCAAAAGATTATTTCCTTAATATCTCAAAATTCAAAAATTTTAATGTTACAAAAATTTTATATATAATTTTATAATATGAAAATACACACTTTTAAAATTTTTGAGCTAAAATCTTATCAAATTGCCTAAGATATAGCTCAAAATACAACTACTAATCAAATAGGATTATTTATTCCCCTCAGATTACAAGCACTAACTTCAACTTGCAATTTCTCCTTCATTATAGCTTAGATCTTATTAAATAATTTGTAAAAAGTATAGCCAAAAAATTGTGCTTTTCAATCCAAGTTATTAATTCTTTATTGCTTTATATATACTTGAGTTATATCCAAAAAAGTGATAGTAGATACAATTTCAATACCTCAATTTTGAGCACCTATATCTCTTTCATAAAAAGTCCAAATTACACAAGTTTTGTACCAAAACCATAACCAAAAATCTAAACTTGCTGATTCCAATCTTTGATGTTCAAATGTATTAAAAAAATAAATCCTAATCCCTAATAAGGCTTTGGACAGCCTCCCTAAAGTCCATTGGATATGACTTTTAGTCAGCAGCAATAAAAACTTCTATCATCTATCTCCATTCATCCACATAGATGGCTTAACTATTTTTTTTTATATTAAAATCTCTTTTTAATCTTTTTTTAATAAGATTTACATAATATGTATTCTAAACATCAAATAAAAGAAATAAATAAGATTTCAAGGATCACCAATATCTAATAAAAGTGATTCAAAATACATAAAAATTATTATTATTATAAAATCAATCTCAAAATTATAATTAAAAAAAATTATAAAAATCTCAAAAATAGTCTTTTTAAATGGATTTTTTTTAAGATAATCATTTAATCATATTTTTTAACCAATAAAATCCATTGATATAGCATTCACTTAGTTATATAGTAAATTATATATTAATTATATATATACAATATTTTTACATGATAGCCAAACCACAATATGATAGCGCCTCTTGTTATAATACTCGGATCATGATTATTGCCTAATAAATTTAGTCATGTTTTCCAAATGCTTATGCAAATACTTGCATAAAAGCTTCAAAGTTACTTAAAATTGGTGATCTCTTCTCAAATAAGGAAGAAAACCATAATAATGCTTGCATCATTGTCGTATGTCCTATAGTCCTGTTTCAGAATGTACTGGGACCTAGCTGTAGAAGATAAAAAGAAAATAATAATATTTATTTAATAATATTATCTAATTAAAGTTAGCATACTTTCATACAAGTAAGCTTCAATTATTAAAAATTTAATTAGATTTTTGAATTAAATATAGAAGAATATATCAAAAATCTTAAAAAAATCTAATCAAATCTTAGTCAAACCTTGAACCAAAATTAATCAAATACTAATTAAATCCTGATCAAATCTTAACTAAATCCTAGTCAAATCCTAATAAATTCTAATCAAATCCTAAATATCCTAGGCGAATTCTAACAAATCCTAATCAAATATAAATTAAATCTTAATCAAATCCTAATAAATCCTAATCAAATCTTAATTAAATTTTAATCAAATCCTAGTCAAATCTTCATAAAATCCTAAATATCTTGGTCAAATCTTAACAAATCCTAGTCAAATCTTAATTAAAACCTAATCAAGCCCTAATTAAATCCTAACCAAATCCTAATCAAATTCTAGTCAAATCCTAAACACCTTGGTCAAATCCTAATAAATCCTAGTCAAATCTTAATTAATCCTAAATAAATTCTAAATAAATCCTAATTAAATCCTAGTGAAATCTTAATAAATTCTAATCAAATCTTAATTAAATCTTAATCAAATCCTAATAAATTCTAATCAAATCCTAATTAAATCCTAATCAAATCTTGGTCAAATTCTAAACACCCTGGTTAAACCTTAATAAATTCTAATAAAATCCTAGTCAAATCTTAGTCAATCCTAAACAAATTCTAAAAAAATCTTAATAAATCTTAGTCAAATCTTAATAAATCCTAGTCAAATCTTAACTAAATTCTAATTAAATCATAATTAAATCCTAGTCAAATTCTAATAAATCCTAGTCAAATCCTAACTAAATCCTAAACAAATCCTAACAACCCTAACCAATCTCTAACTAAACCTTAACAAATCCTACCCAAATTCTAACAAACCCTATAGCAGATTTAAATTACATTGGCTAATGATCTAACTATTAATCTTAGCTCAAATTTCACATACATTTCAACAATCTAATTGACAAGACATATAAGAAATTTGAAGGAGATCTAAGTTATTCAACAAAAGTTATGATTAAACTTATACTTAGTTATTGGCCGCCCTCTTTCTCCAATCCTAATGTTAAATTTCTAGCACAAATAACTTCTATTTGCACCATTCAATCACTCTCAAAATATATATAAAGATAAAAAATCCTATCTATTATCTATATAAAAAACTTTCATTTCAATCCAATTAAAAAATCACTAAATATCTAACAAACCCTCACTAATCTTCAAACCTCTACTTTTGAGATCTTAACACACTTGAATTCCAATAACTTCTAATTGAACTATTTAATCTAGCTCAAAATTATAGTATATATTATCTACATTTTGAATCACAAATTCTTAAAATTTCATCTATAGATCTAAAATCAAATTCCTAGAAAGCTCAAAAATGTAAACCTCTCTTTACTTTATAAGATTCAAAGTCACTCGATACAATCCTGACTTTATAAAGCTCTTACAAAGCCAATTCTCTTTCAAATCACTCAAAATCAACTTCTACACATATCTTCTTAAGTCTGGTCTCTAATTCCACTCTCTAATCTACCAAAGACCCTTCAACCTGCTATAAGCACATAGTTTTGTATCTCAAGGTCTGATTCCAATCCAAACACATAACCAGTCCTCTCCAGGTATCAACTCTAAGATTTTTAAAATAATTTTTTTTTTAAATCTCTCCTTAATTATTTCCTAAAGATGCCTATATTATTCATTTCTCTAATATACTTTGATTTTTTTTATTTATGGCCATACAAAATAAATAGAAGCCTCTCTTATAAAAAGGCAGCATTAGCCTTTTAATTTTTTTCTACTTTCTTCTCTATTACCTATAATTCTTAGATAATTTGCTCAAATATTTTCATTTGAGTTCCTATATATTGTAATTATTTTTTTTTTCTTTCACCTAATAGCCGTGTCATTATATGACATCATAAACAAGGTGCCAACTAATCCAACCCTTGATTCTTTTGTTAAATAAGTATTAGATTGTAGAACTGTTATCAATTGAATTTAGTTGGTAAACCCTCAAAACTTCAAATATGTATTATAATATTTTTCCAAAAGACTAACTCAAGGCTCTTTATATTATTAAATAGGTAGATTTTTTTGGCACAATATAGGTAGTATTGCATTCTCAAGTACAAAAGTTGTAAATGGATACAATCTAGGTTATAATATTCCAGATGTTGCATTGTTATGAAATTTTACAATAATTCCTTCAATCTCCATAGTCTTAGCAAATAAAATAATAAGAATGCTTATAATAATATCTAATATGAACTAAGAAGATTTGATCATACTAATATTTTAACCTCCAACCGTTCTAAGAAGAAAAAAAAATGAATCTATAAGAAAACAACATTAGTTTAGAGGAAGGTAATTTGCAACCTCTAAAGCATTAGTATACCTTTAAAAAGAGGGGTAATCCACTCTCTAATAAGAAGGGTCTAATTTTGATATTTAAAATGATGGCAGTCTTGATAAATTGTCGAGAACATGAAAATATAAAAATAAGAGACTTGAACTAGAAAGGAATTTCAAGACGAAACTAATAAGAACTTGAATTATCTAGATGAGTATACAAAAAATACCAAGAAAGGTGAGCTAAAATTCCAAGCATTGCATTGTTGAGACTGAAGAACTCTTCAGCCTTGATTCCAATATATATTCTTATCTAAGAAGCTTCTTGAGTGGCTTCTATCAAAGTTGAAAGTTTCTTGAGCAGCTTCTACCAATTTAGAAACTTCTTGAACTCTTTCTATCAACTTGGTAGCTTCTTGAGCTCCTTCCACTAACTACAAAGTTTCTTGAGCTAGTTCTTTCAACTAAGAAGCTTGTCAAGTGACTTTGATTAATTAAAAAATCTCAAAAATATTTTAGAAGGTTTTGTGAACTTCTAAAGTATATGTTTTTAATAAGATTATATCTTTCAAGCTAAGAAAGTTCTAAAATGATTGAATTAGATGGAAACCTAATGATATTAAATACAATCTAACTACCATGATTCTTAGATGCTATATTTAATGGACTGATTTTATAAATAATATTTTCAAAGAATAAGGGTCGACCATTTATGACTTCTATATGAAAGGGCTTGAAATTCTAAACTATTGGAATTTTATAGGTTTTAAAAAATTTTGAATCAAAAAAACAAGCAAAGGCTCTTAAATCTATTAAAATAAGAACTTTGAGTTTTTGAGCACTTAAACATATTGGTATGATAAAATAATAAGAAGGATTGGATGATAATATATAACATTTTTTATTTATCGAGTAAAAAAATTTAATCACACAATCCCTATTGTGGCTAAATTCCTTACAAAGGATTTGGTGATGTGGTTGCATTCTTCATTCTATATATATGTTGATGCTTTTTGTAGCAATTATTAGCCTTGTGGCTAGGTTTTCCACAATACAAAAATAAGTCGTATTCTTTTTGACAATTCTTCTTACTTGAAAAGGAATTTGAAGCAAACCACATCAATCTATATATCTTCTACTTCCAAATATTCACTACAGTTGAAAGATGTAGAAGATGCCAAGTAATTGGTATAAAATTGTAGAATAAATAGTAGACATTTTTTTGTTGATGTTAAAATAGCCAGTTATTGCATTTTACTACTTAACTAATGGATTTATTGAGAATTTGAAGATTAAGTATAGATAATAATAGATTCTTTATATTATCTTATAATATTTGATAAAATTGATTTATCAATGCATCTTCACTCCAATTAATATCACATGCTAATTATCAAAATTTCAAATTACAAATAGATACAAAATAGATTCCTTATTAAAGGACTCGGATTTTAATTGTAATAAAATAAATCTTAATATATAATAAGATTTTTGTCTTAACTTTTAATGCTTTAAGAGCATTTATAATTGAATCAAGTTTGGCTTCTTTAGAATTAGCCATACTAAATCCTTCACTTCTTATCATAGAAATAAAATAAGAAAAAATAAGAAAATATATAAAAAGATCAAGAATAATACTAGGCTGGAGGAAGGTAATCTGCAACTTTTAGAAGCCAATATAATACTTCCAAGAAAAGGGATAATTTTCTATACAAAAAGATCAAGCTCTAATATTGTATTATGTTAGTCTCAACAAACTATTCTAAAGACATCATTCAAATAAAGTAAGACTTCAAAAATTCAAAGAATTAAAATAGAAGAGGTTCACTTTATATCACAAACAAAGAGCTACAATAAGAGACAAGAATAAGACTAGAAGGTCCAAACTAAGCTATAAGAATTGTGTTATCAAGACTAAAGATCCCATCAACCTCAACTCTTATATATACTAAGTATAAGGAAGCTCATTAAGGAGTTTTCTTAATGCTTGGATGTGAAGTAAACCTATGATCCTTCTACGACTATCTAAGATCCCTTAAAATCTTCTAAAACCTTCTAGAACCTTCTTAGAATCTACTAGGATCTATTAAGGCCTTCTTGAAATTATTGAAAATCTTTTAAAATCTTTAGAGTCTTCTTCTATTGTATGTTTGTGACAATATTATTATATTTGAATAAAAAATAAGCACAATTGTTAGTGATTTAGAATAAGAAGTGATAGTTGTGATATAATTTATGTTTTTTTTTTTTTTTTTTTTTTTTTTTTACTTTATTGTTATATTTTTTAAAATTATATTTAAAAGATATTATAAAATTATTTTTTAAATAATTTTTATAAAGTGTTTGATATGGTGTTAAAATTTTAATAAAAAAAACTAATAATATGATTTCATCAACATACAATGATATTATTATTATTTTGGATATTTGATAAAATTTATAATTTTTTTACTTTTATAATTTTAATTATAATAATAACTAAATTTATTTCTATTTTTATTTATATTTCTAAATATTTATTTATTTTTATAGGATTTAATTTTATTATAATTATAAAATAATCAATAAAGTATAATTGTGTCTATTAATAAATAATAATTAAAAACTTTTATGTGAAAAGAAAGAATGCCAAAAAAAATTATTCTTATTTTTGGATTGATTAATGATTTTTAAATTGTTGACTATATGCACGTTGTTGTTTTTTTTTAACAACACTTTTGTACGATTATGTGACCATAAACAAAGAAACAATTAAAAAGCAAATTAGTTTGTGTTTTTGTTTCTGTACATGGATTGGAAATCTATTTATATTTTTGAGTAAATGATTCAAGTACCATATTATGGTTTAAACACAACAGTCATGAATTATATATATATATATATATATATATGTATAGAAATATAAATTCCCAAGTGTATTTTATATGGTTGTTTTATTTTTTTGTTTAGAAAAACACTCCATTAAAGATTTTGTTACACGTGAAAATATAATCGTGTAATACCAATACATTCATAGAATTAAATTCAATCCTTTCCGCGTCAGTGAGCTCCACGTCACTGACGTCACACTTAGAAGTTTGTCCAGCTCGGCCAAATTCCACGTCGGACTTACATGTCCTCCGTCTCCGTGCTCGTGCGTCGAGCTCCGGGACGTTGAAGGAAATGCTCCGTTAGTTTTCTTGTGTGCCTCGGTTCCATTGAGCTTGTCTTACAAGGCTCCAAGAATATGTGTTCATCAATGCAGCTATGGCAGCTCGTCACAGTATTGTTGCCTAGTATCTTAGACAGTGAGGTCGATACCTTCGAACGCAGGGGCGGTTGTTCCTACAAAGGTTTCCAATATCTTTTTATCTTCCTCGTCTTAGTTTTCCGGAGCTCAAGCGTTGATTCGGATGCTCAGAATTTGTCACAAGTGAGGTATGATTGATCTTTGCGGCTGCTTGTGTTGATTCTAATGAGTGAGATCGGTGAGTTCAATACTGCTTGTTTCTGTAAAAGTAGTGTGCATGGGGTGTGGCTTGAGGGGGTTGGTGTCTGTCAATGTGGTGTGAGATTATGATGGGGATCCAGTTCTGATGCTTGATACGATTTTTCGGAAATGACGGTTTATGTGTTGTTTTTTTCTTTTTCAGCGAAGGCATGGAATTTTATTTCGTCGAAAGTTTTGTGAAGAGGTTGGATTTCTAAGAAGGGAAAGATGGACAAGCAGCTCGGAAGCTGCCTGGCCTCGCTGCGGGACGCGGCTGATAGCGTGCGCAGCAGCGGAGGATTTGTGGACCTTGCTCTCTACGTAGCTGATTTTTCCGAATTATGCAAAGATCTGTATTCGGACGAAGACATCTCTTATGCCATCGCAATTGTGTTCGATGAGGACACTGGGCTTTTTAGTATTTTGGAATCGGTATTGCGTGTGCGTGACAAGTGTGTCGTTAGAGCAAGAGAATTATGTTGGAGTTTTTTGGCCTCATTTATTGGAAAGATTGGACCCCGAGCTTTGCCCTACGCGGCTCTCTTGAAGGTGTGTGTGCGTGCGTCTGTGTGTGTGTGTGTGTGTGTGTGTGTCTTTTCTCATGTTCAGATGTTTTCATGAATTTGAGATTAGTATCCTCTTGGAAGTTTGGGTTTTACAGTGTTTGTGAGTTTGTTTAGCTTGGAGTATCAACGACTAATCACCGATTCAAATTGCAGGAAAAGTCTCTGTCATTTTTTCGAAGGGAGGACTCAAAATCTGTGCAAGCAGCAGCATTGACTCCTCTTATTGTTTTATTAGAATCAAATATGGCACGTTCGAAGCCAGCCATGTTCGCAGTTGATCAGGAACTCTCTACTTTGTTAATGCTCGAATTCCGCAAGGCCAAAACGAATAGCACATGTATGTCGTGAACTTTGCTTTACTTTTGTTTGAAACCGTGTGTATGTAGTGTTTGTATCGCATCATATGTACAACTCTGGTTTTCTAGTTGGGAGCGTATTATGGCACATGACGTTGGGTGGAAAATAATCCTTCTTCGTGTATCCTTAGAGCTTGTCTTTGTTTCACAAGTAGCTAATGTTTCGTTGTTCATTGGTTTCCTGTTTAGTGAAAGCTAATATCATTCAGCTACTTGGAGACCTAATAGAGTATTTCAAAGAAAGCTTTGAAGAGGAGAATGTGTTAGCCATCTTGAAGCTTTGTCTGGATACATTGGAAGAGCAGCTACAAAAATCACCCCAACTCGTCCTCATGGCAGGAGCTATTAAGTGCCTCGATTCTTTACTCATGTGGTTTAATGACTCTCTTCCTGCTGGAGGTAATGTTATGAAATCTTTATATGTCTATGCCTTGAAATTGGTGCCTAAATGATTGAGTGCATAATTAGAACCTAAGTTCTTCTAAGCCAACGCTGGTTTTGATCGATTGCAGGTTCTGTGGAAAATTCGCGTCGAGTGTATACTTGCATTGAACAGGTGTTATGGCCGCGAGAGGAATTGAAGCGATACGAGCCTTTGAAAGGTATCCAACACACTTTTAACCTGCAGATTTATTGATCGGTCTTCATTATAATTTAAGGTTATGTTTTCATCATAACGAGCTCTTATTTGAATTTGTCATTTTCCGTTTTTTGATGTATACTTGAATTTTCTTACGATGCAACTCAGACCTCATATAATCGTCATTTAATGTAGGGTTTGAACACACTAGTCTGGTTCTCATCTGTCCACTCTTAGTGTTTCTCTGGCTTATTATCCTCTGGGTTTCTTTTGAAGCAGTCTCGATAGTCTATGTGCTTAGGGGAGAAGACCGTGTTAGTAACTAATGTCATGAATTGACTCAATATATTGGCATTTCTCTAAGTAATTCTTTTCCAGGAATTCTTTGAGTGCATATTTTGGGTTCTACATTCATTCATTGTGATCTTGTGGTTGACAACTATTCCCCTTTTCCCATTTAAAGTCTTGCGTATACTCTACCTAGCGCAGAGGGAATTGCGATCATTGACAGTTGAAGGCCAAACTATTGTGTGTCGATTTTCTGAAATTTTAATTCAACCCTTTGTGGATGACGTACTTGTTTCACCTCCTTAAGGATAACGTCGTAACTTGCATGTTGAATGACATCGTTCTGATCTATCTTCTGTCTGACTAGCTTCTCTGCGGCTTCTGTCGAGGCATGCGGGTCTTTTCAGAATGCGGCTGATTGAATCTGGAATCAGAAATATGCACTGGCTACAAGAGCACTGGTACAGACTTTCATCTAGTACTAAAGTAAGCTTTTAGTGATTTTCTTGGAGACTTGTTCTTTTTTTGGACGGATACATTTTCTTGAACATTGTGTTCATTGACGGTGGCACTGTCCACTGAGATGAGTTCCACAATCGTGCACTGATTTTAAAGATGGGTTGCATCGATTATTAGTGCGATTTCTATGTTGACTTGCGTATGCGGAAAATTTTCAAGTTGTAAAAATATTGCAAGTCCTGGACTTGACTTTTTATGTGCTCGGCATACATTGAAGACTGGAAGGTTCTGATTAGGTGGATTTTGTTTTGCAGCACACATGCAAATGCTAAAATACGAGATGCAGCACTTCCAGCTTACGATCAGTTCATCACACAAGTGAGTTGCTTCTGAGGGTGTAAGCTGAGGATGATGTTAGAGTTCATTTTAACTAAATATGAGAGCTCCTCGAATTTTTTTATTATACTTAATAGTATTCATTTTATTATTCAGGTAGCATTTCAGGCCATTCTATTATTAGGCATCATCACTTTTGCGATGGACAATATGGGTGCATGTCACCTATATGTTCAAGTAGCGGGTTTTGGTAGGACGTTCTCTTGCAGCGACGTATCGATTCTTTTACCTTCAAGCACATGTAGGTATCATTGCATGGATTAATAAGCTTTTTTTATTGGGGGATGCAGGTTTTCAGTGCACTTGTATCAGACAGCCGGGTTAGGAATGCCCAAGCTTTGTACACGGTAAATTTTTTAGTTCGCTAAGGATTGTGTAAATCTTGTTCATTGAATTTAACATATACTAGAGTTGTGTCTATTCCATAACATGCGTCCATGTTTCCATAATCTGGCCATTCGTACTGCTGTCAGGACGTGAAGTTCTCATAAACTTTGAGTAAGTGTGCATCCATAATCAGCTACCTGTGAGTGATGTTCTATAAATTTTTTCCGTTTCAGGCCTTTGTCAAGGACGCTCTGGATGTTCTCAATGCTCAGGATGCTGATCATAAGCGAATCTCGCTAGCTATACGTGCATTAGGGAAGCTTGCTGCATGTATTGTGAAATTCTCTGGGAAAGAGAGTTTAAAGGACGCCTTTCATCGCCTTGAACCTTTTGGTTCTTTGTCTAGGTTTATACTCTTTTCAGTACCACACTAAGTTTTTCCCTTCAGACAATGTGAACTCATTTTCAATCCAGAAGCGCATCTCAATTTTCTGGTATAGCATAACCAAGTTTGCGATATTTTAATCTTATATATTAGAGTATTTTATTTACTGGCATCCCACACAACTCATCGGTTCTTTTTTTTAGTGTTTTATAATAACTGCTAGTTTATGTTTGTTCAAAAGTTTTCTTCTGTACACTTCTTCTGCACAAGTTACAATGAAGAGATTGAGAAGACAACTGAGTTCTAGTATTTAAGCGCCGACAGATAATGTAAATAAACTGAAAAGAAGTTTCTGTTGCTGCAACAGACGTAGAGCTGAAGCATAAAAATTGGAATGAACAACAGAGTATTCATATAGGCTCTTCAAATAAACTTCATTGAAGTGCATTAATTATTGACCTTTAAGACCTGTTGACAGGCCTGGAGATGGACGTGAAGGGTCATTGGGATATGCAGTTACGCTTGTAGGTGCGTTTGCAGACATGGTTATCCACCTAGATGACGTTGAAGACCTTATGGTTACTTTTATTGCACAGGTATGTGCCTACCCTCGTATGGATTTGAGACAAAAAGTGTCATATATACAGATTTTCCTACTAATTTGTCTTGCATATACTTCAAGTTCCTCATTGTATTTTTGAACCTATAAATGCAATCATAACCTGGTGATTGATCTGTGTGCACCATTTTAGCAGGTGAGGAATTGTGCTATATTGGAACAGTAGTGTTTGCATCTGAAATATTTTCAAGTTTTAATCAAATGCTCTAATGCACAGATACTAAAAATTCTCTTACTAAAATACTGTTAAATATTTCCCTTGCCTCTGGCAGGTCACTGGAAACATTTTTTTTCTGTACCCCCAGCTTTTCCCAAAACAGAAGCATGCTGTCTATACCGCCCTACGCAACCTGCTGAAAGCACTGTACCCAAAAGGGCCCGTTTATTTCTTATTTCTTAAAAACATTGGTGAGTTTTGTTTGCTTGGTCGATGTCGTAATTTCATTTGCAATGACAGATGCTTTAGTGTTGAGTATCTGTACATAAATCTGCAATCTTGCTTGTTCGAATTTAAGGAGACATGAAGTGGTTGTTTACAAAATTTGATCGAATGCTTGCTTTCTGTAGTGTGGTCGTCATTGCAAAGAGCCATGAAGCCGGTGGATGAGGCTCCAGAAGAGGGGACGGTACAGCTATGGAGGCACTATGTTGAACTTTGGTCACATCTTATAGATTTCTCTTCTGATCAAGGATTACAGTTGGAGGCTGGATTGGACGAAGCAGAGAGCTTTGAAGAACTTGTAACTTCTGATGTGGGTAATGTAGGCAACAGCGAATCCTCTTTAAGGGAGTCCGTATTTGACGCAATAATGCGTTGTGTTATAAAAGCTATGACTGAACTCAACTTGAAATACCGAGTAAAACCCGCAAGGACAGGCACATATTCAGGTTGATTTTATCGATCTTTAGTTCTCTTTTTACTTCTCTTTGACTTCAGACATTTATATCCTCTTCAGAACTGATTTCTTATCAGTGTCACATTCGCAAGAGTTCAAGGTGCAGTTTCTATATGTATGCACCTCAACGTTTCGTGGATTTATTATTTTTTCATAATTCTTGGATTGGTAGTTGTAGCTCTTGTAGAGTTACGTTTTTCTAACCTTACAGAGTAGGCTATGTTTGGTTTGCATGTGGTCGAGGAAAATATATAATACATTGGCCTGTATTTTAAGCTGTCATTATCAGTAGAAAACCTACTTCAGTAGATCGACTTAGTTTATTCTGTTCATTTATCCCTCACCTGGAAAGTCTGTCGGAAAGGCACCGGGCTTAAAACGTGAAGCTGTAGTATCTGAAAATAATTGTTGCATCAATTTGATCAGTAAGGCCTAAAGACAATGAGTTGTTTGGTGGCTTAGAGGAATTGGATGCTGGCCCCATTGAACCTGAAGCTGAGATGGATCTTATTGAACCACTCGATATGATTCACATGCGCAAATATCTTAATCTGGTACGTAAGTGTCTCTTCTTCAGCACTCTTCTATTCCTGCTGTACAAAAGTTTAACATCCACGTTACAATCATAAACTGCTCAATTTAGTCGTTTGCTGCTATGAAATTCTGGTGAAATAATATTGATTCATGGCAGTATTCTTACAATATCGTATGCTACTGAATCAAGCGTTCTTAACATGCGGTAATTCTCTGCTGGCTATCATTTTCATTTTGTATTTTGATATGTATGATGAATGGTTGGGTGATGTCATGTTCTCTTGCAATAGGTCGATTTTGTGCAAGAACTACTTTCAGGGTGAGTGCATAAACAATCAATTTCCATTCGATCAGATGTTCTCAATTGATTTAGCATTCTGTATATTCTACTATAGATGTTTTCTTGCATGAGGCCAAGGCTTTGTTTAGGTATATGGTTTGCTAATTGATGCCTGTAGCAAATGATGAGGATTTAAAGTACACAAAGCTGAAGACGATAACTCAGTTGTTTATGGTTCACGTTCATTTTTAAAGAATTAATATTATCCAACTTACCGAATCTCTGATCATACTCACCTTGCAGTCCCTGTTCATCACTAATTCTTAAGTGGACGTATCCATTTGGTCGCTGCATCATCGAGCTTTCAAATAGATATCCGCTTATCAGCGGCTTCTACAAGCTGCTAACAGTCAATATCACCACCGCGAATCGTGAGGGCTTCCTCTCGGTCGCAGGAGAGGATTCTTTGGATGCTGATGGTGGATATATGAGTCTTGATAAGAAGAGAGATTTGACTTCTTTTGTGAGTCGCTGCACTGCAAATACCTTTGTTTTGAAAAGCTCATGTTTAAGCCCTTATCAACATCATTGCCTGTTTAGAATGCTGGAATGGTTTTAAAGGCAACACCAGCCGTATACTGAAAAGTGATGCAAGCCTTGGCATACTAACTTTGACCGGTTTATACCTGTTTTGTAATTTTTCATTTTAATACTGAACATGTGATAATTTTTACTTCAAGCTCGCCAGTATTCTATGGATTTTAAATGAACTAAATGAATATGATGACTATGCGTAGTCATGGTATAGACTCACATAGGTCTTCACTAGATTTTTTGATTCCCAAATGCATGTCTTAAGGCATGTAGCGATTAAGAATTTTCTACAGTGTTTAGCACATCTGTATTACTTGGCTGTTGTGTTTTATATTATTTCGCCGTTTTCTTTGTATCATGCTAGTATTTACCTTTCCATGGGTCTATTTTTGCTTGCCCAGGCAGTAACAACAGCTGTTTTGGAGGAAGACCGACGACTTTGTAAAGAATTATTTAGCAAATACCTACAGGAGGTTTTGGTGGCGAGCCGAAGGTATAAGCTGGAGCTGCTGGCGGCATGTCTCCGCCTTTGCTTATCTGCACCTCCGCTGTTGGTTGGAATTGCTTCTATAATTCCATCTCTGAGAAACGCTTTAAAGATTGGACTTCGATATCCTCTATGTGACCATACATGACTTTATGATGCATGGATATGTTTTATGATTGCATTCTCCCAAATTTTTGAAGAAGGTGGATTGAAGTGTCCAAAACTGCTGATGGCAACAGTCCTTCGTTTTGTTATATGCTAACCCTGATGTCGAGTGTTATGTGTTTTTTCCTTGATAAACTGTTCCTTCACATATCCTCCCTTAGCAGAAGTGGCAATGGATGCTTTGGAAAGATGGCAAGCAGCTTTTCCTGAGCAGCTTCAGCACTGGCTACCTCAGATTGTTCCATGCTTGAATGACTATCTTGTGGATGTTGAGAAAGCAGACGTTTCAGAGACAGGGACTCCACTTGTAATAGAGGCTGCTGGGACATCTGCTCCTACTATTTCAAGCATGTCACGGGGGCAGCTGGCCCAAATCAAGCGAGCGAGAGCTAAGGATACACAGGTAATGCTAAACCTGAATTTATCCAAGATTGCACATTTACTGCAACTTTACCTTGACATAGCATGCATAGGATGGTGTTCTACGATTTCTTAAGTAGGTGCATCTATAGTTATCTTAATTAATAGTTCAAAATTTTCTGAAGTTGATGGGCACATCCTTGAGGGTTTTAGAACTCTTTCTGTTAGTTCTGGCGTCTATTTGGCTGGACTGTAGTCAAATTTAAGTTCCTTGATGCAATGGGATTATGTGTAACGGGTTGTATACGGTGGTAAAAGAAAATAACTTCGAGGAGTAGTAGTTATACTGGATTTGAAATAGAGTAAAAACACAAAAAATAATATCTACAGGTGGTCCAACATCTCTGATGCTAACGTGAGTAGAAGTCTTGAATTGGTATGGTATACGACTAGTGTCGCTGAACATTTCGATCGAGGTAAAATCTAGAGTTGGTTAAAACTCGTCTTTGCCCCATTAAATTGAATCCAGTTAACTTTCTGTTTACTCAGCCTAGCCCATTCGAGCTTATTCAAGTACGAGTACAGAGGTTTCTTGGGTGCATTGGAGGATTTGCACATTTCCTAGTCCCCGAAGTGGACTTGCTTCAACTGATTGGTACTGGGGGTTTAGCATGGGATCCAATCGATCGTGTCAAGTTCACTTTGCCATTCCGCGAGGACAAACCTGATATCTGGCTAGGTACGTCTTTTCTTGTGGTTACTAAGATGTATTGAACATTATTTGTGATTATGAACGCATGATTGTTTTGAAGATTACCGCTTGAGTATGATACGAAATTGATTTTTATGTTTTCTGTTAGATTCACTTCTGTCGAGAATGGTGGAGATTGCTCTTTCGTCAAGTGACAGGCGCATGAAAGTGACAGCATCTGAGCTTTTGCAAGCAGTTTGTCTTCTTATGCTTGGAAATGCTGCCAAAGGTCCAATGCGTCGTAGGGGCGAAGACTCTCAATCTGTAAGTTTGCTCAGTATTTCTACAATCATTTGTACGGTAAATGTAGATTTGACCATCACAAGCCATAACCACTTGTACTTCATTGTTGTCTTTTTGCATGTCAAACTTTCTACTGAGAGCAGACCAAAGCTTGAGGTTTAAGCAAATATTGTCCTTAGATGATTATTCTCAGAGTTCTGTGCGTCATGTGTCAAATATGGTGTCTTGTGTGTTGGCTTCTCAATGTTGCCTTAAGCGCTGACACCTTTGCGGGCTTCTGTTGATAATAGGTTCATTTTGATAAAATCTACAAACGGATTTTTCCGGCTATATTGCGCCTTGCTACAGATGTTGAATTGGTGAACTCTTCACTTCACGGTTCTTACTGTGGTCAATTCTGAGATTCCAGAATTGTAATCTAATAATGTTATTGCCTTCTCACTATTTGGCGTGCTCCATCTTGTCAGTGAATTTCTGGTTTCGAGAGGAAGATCCTGATTGCTGGATGTACTGAAGTATGCAGTTGCTTGATACTTTCATTACTTCCGCACATGCCTAGACCTTGTCCCTGCTAACATCTGTTCTATCATCAAATTATCAGGTTACCCGACAGCTCTTTCTGGACTTTGTAAAGCAGCTCATCCACTGGTTCACAAGTAATCAGCAAAAGGAAAACCCAGATACGATGGCTCTCTTGGATGCAATACTTGATGGTCTTGTAGATCCTGAAAATGGCTCTCTCAGGTCCTTCGATCATTTACTACTTATTTTTGCAAATCCCTTGTGTGATAACTTTTTTTTATCCTTACAATACTGTGCTCTTATTTTAAAACACGAATGTCATGCTGATAGAAATCATCTAATGGTTCGCATGTTCTCAGTTGGGCAAGCTATATTATGTTGCAGTAGTTAGTGCACTTCACTTGTTTCAGAGTGTAATTTTGAAATTATTGAAGTTTTAATGAACTAAATTTTTGTAGATCTTAACATGTTTACTTCTTCTGCTGTGTAGGGAATTCTGTGCAGACATGTTTTCTGAGTTCATGCGATGGTCTGTGCGACATACACCACCCGAGGTTGGCTGATTACTGTTGTTTTAAGAACTGCAAATTATACCTCAAAGGATTAGATTGATAGAGCATTTGCAGATTGTATTAATGAACTTTATGTTAATAAATCTGTTTCTGCATGCATAAATCATTATAAGGCATCTGTTTCGATGACCTCAGATGAATTATGTACTGCGAACAGTGGTGCACTGTGGCAAATTACAGGATATAAGGAACCAGATTGTTTCACGCTATTTGATGACTTGTTCTTTCTCTTTGATTCCTGCTTTCTTCACTGTCCAATTGAGCCAGTCATCCTCGTTCATATATTTTCATTGCACATAGACCAATATGATGTGTTCGTAGATGCCTAGTGGCTTGTGTCACCAAGATATAGTGCCTTTTGTTATGGTTGCACTGATTTTGTCAACGTAAGTCGTTCACTCTTGTATGTTATTGATATTACAGGATGACAACTTTGTGAATGTGAGGTCGATGCTGCGTCGTGTGTACAACCGGATGGACCACCCGAACCCGTACCATCGGTTGGGTGCAGCTATGGCAGCTCATCGAATGTATCCAGTCTTGAGAGAAAATGGAGCAATCGTGGATCGCTATATTTTTGAGATTCTTTTCTTCTGCATCAAGAGTTTGAGGCTTGGAGAGTTAGATGATGAGCAGATCGGTATTTCTGCTTGCCCTCAACTTGTATTTGAGAAAATTCACTGCTTGTAACGGTTTGCAGTGGTTCTCGTCAACAGTTTTTTCCTTACAAACCGTATTCTGGAACTCAGAGCGCTTCTGACCAATATAGCTCCGTCGCGAACGTTCAGCCATCCATCTAAAATCAAGTGTGATTTCACGTATCAATTTAATATTACTGCTCGCATCTTTGTCATTACAGGCACCATGAAGCAGATGAACAAAACTGTGGAGTTACTGCAAAGGTTGGTAATACGTAACATTACGCTGCTGGAAAAGAAACGAAAAGATCGACCATTGTTTTTAGCTTTGGATGATTTCCTGCTATGGGTTTTTGAGCAAACGGGATTGTTACGTGGGAGAAGTCGCACTAAGTGCATGATGCTCTTTTGCTCCATTTGTCAATCTATCCCTGGTAAGTTATCACAGGCATTGGTTGTTTCGGCATGCTTTTAGTTATTTGGATCCTTGCAGCAGGATTTTGTGAGCGAAAGATCATTTGCGTGGTTTCGGATTTCTCTCTCATTTTTTGAGTATACAAGAATCGTGATGTCGCAGACTGTTCCTCAGCACACTGGTTTCGTGCAAACATATGCTCGGGAGACCAGGTTTCCAGAACAGTGAAACAGTTTGATGTGGGCATGGACTACCCGCATCACCCATCTCTACAGCAAGGACTACTGTGGTTGACAAAGTTTGTAAGGTCAATTCACTGGTTTGAATGGGCTCTTAAGGAAAAGATTATTGGCATCAAGGAACTACTTGATTTTGAAAGGGATTGTGTCATCCATATTGCTTCCTCTATATCCGCTTTCCTACAGAGCCTGCTCAAATCCCAAGACTCAGTTCATCAATTTCCTGATTTAACCCCTGGAGAGCAAGACAAATTACAGAAGCTGAGATATGAAGCAATCACCCACCTTTTGCAATTTTGTAGTCAGGTGTTGAATGCCCAGTCTGGATCTGCAGAAATTGAAGACCTGGCATTACGAACCATTTTCGTGCCTGATCAGAGCAGATATTTTCAGCAACTGTTGTGCCTTGTTTTGTTAAAACCTCGACAGCTTGGGTTTGTTATTTCTGAATTACAAAGGGCCCAAGATCTGGCTACACTCGCGTCGAAAGTACTAACGAGATTCACACAGCTTTCTTCTAACTTGAAGTCTGAAGTGGTTGAGTTACTTAGGCGAGTTATTGAGGGTGAAGACCCTGCGTATGATCTGAATAATCTTAGTTTTTCATCGAAGATCTCTGGAAAGCCTGAAGCCCTTAGCTTGGAGGATGCCTTGAGTCTTGTCAAGGGATACCAGCAACTTAGTCAAGTTAAAATCTTACCGCTGGTACTCAACAAAGTTCGTGCAGGGAAGCTCGGGGAGAGGCTACTTCTTACAGTGTTTGGCATTGAACAAGAGTGCCCTCCTTCACTTCAGCCCATTACTGCAGAAATGGTTAATCTTGCAATGAGTTTAGGAGTAAATGCTACTTTCCTAGTGAACCTTATCTTGGATGAGAAACTTGTAGGAATTGCAACCAATAGGAAGCTCACATCAGGAGAGGTATTCTACATGAACTTTCGTGACACGATTGTGCATCAGGTTAAGTTCTTTTATAAAGACTGTCTTCGGCTTATTCTGGAGGCTGCTGCTGAGAAACAAGCTGCGCGGATGCTTCTCATTGCATTGCTGGATAGCTACTTAAAACCCAGTGAGATGGGCGCAAGTATCACTAAGAGCAGCTTTATGCAAGAATTTCTACAACATATTGAAGCGCTGGCTCCTCTATGCAGAGCCGGGTCTTCACTCACACTACGGCTGTTTTTTCTGGATATCCTCCACAAACTTTTAATGTTAGATACAGGAAAGAACGTTGTTCTCAACATCAAAAACTCTTCTTTCGACTTCATTATCGAGACGTTTCTGTCGTTTCTGAGTTCCTCTTCAGAAGATGCAACAAATAGCAGTCTCGGGAGCAGTGCTGCATTTGCCCTTAGAAGTGCATCCATGCGTCTCTTGCCCTTTTTCTTCAGTGCAAATGTAGACCCCGGAGTTCACAGAAACCTCGTTCGCATTTTGAGTGGAATTGTGACTGATTATTTACTAGTGAGAGAAGCTGATATTCCTCAGGGCTCTATTCAGCGATCCAACTACACCCAGTTGCTTAACCAACTCCTCGCTGCAGTATCGGTTAGCCATAGCTTAGAGCTTCTTGAAGTTGTCTTTCCTCTCCTTCAGACTCCTAACAAGATTTCCTCGAGGGCTGTTTCAGAAGCTGTGGAGGTCTTTGCAGAGTCTCTAGATGACAACAGGGAAGCAGCTTTCAACCTATGTCTGACAATAATCATGGACAGCGGTAAGTCTTATGAGCTGAGACGTGCTGTTATTGAAGTTATTATCGAAGCTTTTGTGAACTCTTCACCCATGGAGTTCGTTACAGTGTGGTACTCTCAGCACATCAGTGATTTGTTTTACGTGCTGAAACAAAGTTCGAGCATGGTGAGTGCTGAAAGGGAGTTTGAAGATCTCTTCAAAAAAATTTGTCATTACGGGTTATTAGAGCTTCTATATTCCAAAGCTGATAATGTTTCAATTACGAAAACTATAGCCCCAGTTCTCACTAGTTCGGATCTCATGCGACAAGCTGGGGATACAAGTCATGGCAAATTAGATCCAGAGTACAAACTTTACCCTGAGAATTTATCTACGTGGCGTGAGCTTCATACTGCTGCCTACAATTGCCTGGCTGCTGTTATTTTATGCACACAAATAGATGAGAAATGGTTTAATGCCTTCTTATTCAGTGAAAAATCGAGACCTTTATGGCAACATTTAGTAGACTTGACTAAGGTCTATGATGATATGCCTGTGGAGACATCCCAGTCAAGTATAGCTAGTCAGACTGTGAAAGATATGAGAGCTGACCTGAAGGCTCGTCGTACCAGAGCTAAAGGGTCCCTGTCCCAGACGGCTGCAACCATCTCCTCTCAGTATATGCATAGTGCAAGCCTTAGCCAAGAGCCTTCTGTGATCAGAACTTTTGTGGGTGGAATTAGAAAGGAGGAAACTTCCGCTGCAGGCGTTGGTGCAGGGCTACTACTTGACGAGGAATCACCATCTACTGAAACAAATGTAGAAACTGCGGAGCAAGGTCAGTTGTAATATTATTCAGATTCTGTTATGGCTCGAGTATTTGAAATGTACTGGATAGATATTTGACTATTGAATGTTAGGTTTTCTTCTTTGTAACACGGGTAATAGTATCTGTAGTGACACTTGGCATGCCACATTTTTCATGTTTAATAATTGATGGTATTCGTTGAGCTTTCATGTTACTTAAATTGACCTCTGAATTATGTGAACGGCGATCCTGCAGAAGAAATTATCGAAACTACAGCACTTGACCGTGACGATTTTGACCAGCACGAGTGCATGCCTGTTGTACTCCGGTTGGTTGAACATGTGCATGTAAAGTTCGGAGCAAATTACCAACCAGGAGTGATGCCGGATTGGATGAAGTCTCTTCATGCTACCCTTGACAATGCAGGTTAAGTTGTCGGCACGCCCTCTGTAGTTGCATGTTTAGACTAAATGTTATGACAAATTCTTTCAGGATCATTTTGATAGTATCTTCATTTTGATAGTATTTTGATAGTATTTTGATAGTACATGGAGCTTTCTGCCAGCGATCTCTTTAAGCATTTTCTTGTTGTGATACATTCATTTTATCTAAGAACACTTGTGCTTTGTAACCTGTTATCATGCCAGGCTTATTTGAATTTAAGTGAGTTCGGTTTTCTTAAAATTTTACTATTTGTAGGTTTTTGTGAGATGACCAACTAACATTTATAATCACACATCTAGAAGAAGAAAAAGGTGAATATTATCCTGATTTACCATGTAATGGATGTTTCGTAACTAAATTTTTATTTGTCATGCAGCTACACACATCAATGTGCGTCTCTTCCTTGCAAAAGCAATCGCAAAGGCACGCAAAATCTTTGCTCCACATGCAGCTGATTGGATTCGGCCTTATGTCCAAACCATTTTGATCGATCCAAGAAAGTCAGGAGGCTTGAAGTTCCACTACATGCTTCGGGATATATGTATTACCATTCTGCAGTGGAACGTAGCGTCCGCTCCTGATGGCAGGCTTGCTACCAATTTTGTTCACCATTTAATCAGCGTAGCTGACCATGGATCAAATCAAGTATTACGTGCAAACATCGACATTATTCGCCTCTTTCTAGAAAATTGGAAAGGAATCATCAGTCTCGAAAGAGGCCAGTTGCTACAGTACCTCATCGCTGGAGGTAGAAATCCGGACATGAATGATAGAAATATCAAAATGAAGCGGTTGGTAGGGCTACAGTTGTTGGGAGCGATTGTCGGATCAGGTTTTCCTATCTATGACCCCTCGAGTGACTTTTCAACTTCTGAAGAGCATATGTGTGAAGCTTTGCTTAACAACTTGAGTGTAAAGACAAAGGAAGTGTATGAAGCTGCTGCCGAACTCGTGGGAATAACCATGAGATACAGGAAAGAGTCGAGACAAGTCAATGAGGAGATACTTGAGGCAAAGTTGCACAAAATTGTCAAGCAGCTGTATAGGGAAGCAGAGTACGAAAGGTTTTTGAACATTCTCAATAAAATAACTATTCGCCATCCGGATTTTCTTGAAGGTTATGCTGAAATGGTAGTGGATCAGCTCTCTCGCCTATTTGGAGCCTACAAAGTGAATGCTTTAGATACCCTTTTGAGATTTCCTAAAGCAGATGCAAACCTCTTTAATCAGTTGTCGCGGTCATTACCCAAGCTGCTGGCACACAGAGATGAGATTGCGCAGTTGAAGGTCCTGCAGCTTCTTTCGCAGCTGCTGAAGAATGTTAACCAAGATACAATTAGAACGAGAGTACTGCCAGTACTTTGCGACACTTTTAATGGACACGAAAATGTCGACTGCAGACGGGAGTTTTATGAGACCCTTATCTATCTCTTTAAAAATAAAGACATGGACAAAGAACGACTTGTGGTACAGTCGTTGCTCATGGGATTATGTGACAGCTCTGATATAGTGAGAGCAAGCTTACAAAACTTTTGGCACTTGCAACTCTCCCAGGTAAACGTCTCCACTGCAACTATCCCTCTTGATTTTATATTTTCTGGTTTGACTTCTTTTGATTATTCTGTTATCGCTCATTTAGGATTTCTTTCTTAAACCTATGAACAGAAATATTGTCGAAAACCATTTAGAGGAATAATACCCTCGTGTTGCTATTAAGCTTCTCAGTACTTGCGCTGCATGTTACGTGGTAGCTAGTAGTGCCAGACCGGGATGTAGTTATCTCTCAATTCATGAGTGCACGCCCACCAACTCCTTCTGCAGAACCCGCAACCTGAATACTAGATGAAAGAGTCTTATAAAGTTAAGAGATAATGTAGAGATGTCCATTAAGAGGATCAAGTATATTGAGAAGTTTACAGGTATAAAAGTAGTAGTATATGAGGATAATGTGGAAGATGGAAACCCTGTTGAGATATACAACTCTGACTTTGTGCCTAAGGTTCATACGGCTTACCTCATAATGAAGGGTACGTACTTTCCGTATTAGTGTGTAAAGTACAAGTACAGGAAGCAACTAGAGTAGGTCATACACGTTAGTATTATCATCTGAAGGGAATGGTCTTATAATATATTTGCTTCTTATACTAAACGCTTCTATACTAATAGTACCTCTAAAGCTCCTCTTTATCTGACTGCTTAGTACATGCACTTGATTGCCTCTTAACATCTCCCTCAACATGTTTATACAATAGGCAGCAGGCAAGGTGTCCCATATGTTGGATAACTCTTTGTAATTATTACTTGTAACTAGACTTGCTATGTATTCTATGTCATCTTTAGGAATGTACTTATCAGAACTGCATACTCCTTTGAACCTGAACTTTACAATCGTTTCTATACCATTATTTACAGTATAATTAGCATATATCTTCTTGCCTACATAGATGCCTCTAGAATTATCAGGTAACTCTGTCTTGATCTGTCCAGGATTGCCACAACCGGTGGCAACGTAGCTATTGCGGGTGGAGTGTCCTACTTATGCCCTTGCTCTCGCAAAGTTGTGGTTCAAAACCGATATTATTGTTCATTATTTCGGTTGAGGGAGACTTCGACCGTCAATGAGAGCGTTCCTTTCATGTTGCAGAAAGCCCTCAGCGTGGGCGCTATTCGTGGTTACTTTCTAAGGTGAAATGTAGCAGATGGATTATTAGTAGCGCCCCGGGAGGTTTTGTCATTTTTTACAGTGCACGTAGCCAACTAGTTGTCAATGTGGTATGGACGCTGCAGGATGTTCGGCACCGCTTTTCGGAGCTTGTGAATCGAATTTATGATCCTTGTTTGGAAGAAAATTGGGCACAGATTTCTAATGTTCTAATTTTGAAGGTACGCTTGAAGCTATTCTTTCCTTCTGCTCGTTTACATGATGACGTGGGAGCAGGCATCAAAAAAATCTTGAAACCAAGAGTACTGGTTTTTCTTGTTGAGCTTACTTGTAGAATGTGCTCTACTATATTGTAATTGTTGTGTGGGGTATTTGAGATTACTCCATCTGTTCATCACGTGCGCACTGCCTTGTATTTCTCAGCTTTGCGAGGACTCGGTGGACTACAAGCGGCCTATCTTCTCAGCTCCCCTATCAGAGTGTGTGTTTCAGGACTATACCATTAACACTTCATGGGTCGGTGCCAGTCTTCCCATGACCCCTTTGTTCTCCAGCTCGCAAATGAGCATGGACATCCAAGGCATGCACGGGGAGGACAGAGATGTAGAGTTTGATGGAGCTACTCATCATCGGCCGAAGATGATCCGAGCAACCATGACCCCTTCTCTTTCACAGGCTGTTACTCAAACTCAAGGTGGCACTTTGAGCTCCACACAAGGTGTTAATGGGAGTGTGCTCTTTGCTCTCTCGCAAAGGCCAGGTGGGGCTGGTTACGTTAAACAAACTGGTCTAGAAGAGGCCTCATGGATGGATCCTGCGCTGCATTTGCGGCGGCGAATTTTGGATCCACGTGTGGCTCAGTCTCAGGTGATTTCTGATGTGCTTACCACCCATACTGGTGGACATGAAACTGAGCTACTACTGTTTTTTTTTTTTGTGGTTTCAATTCTTTGTTCAAAATGTGTACATCTTGCGAGCAGGTTTTAACGGGGGTTTTGCGAGCAAATCGAAGGCGAGAAGCTCGTTTAAAACTTCAGTCTTTGGAGCGTGCAAACAAGGTGCACATGATGAGGCAATACCGCACTGGTAACTCTTGAAATCCTTGCAAAAAAAATTTTCTCTGCCAACACCCATTACATGACTGGTCTGGTTTCAATCCTGTACCTTTGGGAGTTGTGCCCTTAAATCGTTATCATGGTGCAGGTGAGCTGCCGGACATTGAGATCAAGCACGCAGATATTGTCGGTCCTCTGGCAGCACTGGCAGAGAGAGACCCTACCTTCGCGAGACTTCTCCTTCGTATCCTTTGCGGTGCTGTGTACTCCCTACCGTCGGGAGGGCAAGACATCAAAGCAGAAGTAAGACTGGGGCTGGAGGCTGCTTTGCAGCAAACGCACAATGGAATTTCTTTCGTGGGTTGTGCTGAGGCCCTCTGCCTCGAAGATCCTGAAATTTGGATATCACCCAAAATCGTGGGTTCGGCGAGCCGAAAATCAACGAATTATCATTCAGGAATTATGCTACTTGAGAAAGAAATCATGAACGAGACATTTCCAGAGCCAGAGCCGAATGTGAGTAGCAAGCGGCAAAAGGGAAAGGGAGGGCAAGTTAACAGGGCTCTACGTCCACTGGAGGATGCTTGGTTGGAATTGGCTGAACTGTATAAAGCTCTTGGAGAGAATGACATAGTTCTTGGGCTCCTTGGAACGCATGTTGCCAAGCACGAGAAGACCCGCAGAGCTCTGGAATTCCAGCTTGGTGGGGATCTGAGACAAGCTCTTGACCTTTATGACCAAGTCATAGCCACATATGAGGACGGTAAGATCATAACCACGTCTTGCAAACACACCCGAATTGTAGCCCAAATTGATAAGAGCATATCAAGTATGTCTAGTATTGCTTTGAAAGTCCTACTGGTTTGAAGCTTGCTAAAGTACAAGTCACATGCTGGTTGCGGGCACGCACTAATGCTGGCATCGCGAGACTGCAGGTTCTCTTAGTGGTGATATTACTAAATCAGAAATCGACATATGGTACAAACAGCGCCTGGCTTGTCTTGCGGATCTAAATGAATGGGAAGTATTGATGGGAGAAATTGAATATGAAAGCATGGAGAGTGATGATAGTGAACCCGATTTTAAGCGTTTATGGGAGCCAACGAAGCAGGAAATTTATCTTGGTTATTTTATCAGGGGAGCTGTGAAGGAGGCGAAATATCATGGACTTCTTACCGAGTTTGTTCAATCATCTTCAGAAATTCTGCCCAAGAGGCAGTTTTTACTGAACGAGTTTAGCACGCAGTTGGCCACTTTGGCTACTATAAATAAAGAGTGGGATCGGGCAAGATTTTACTTGGGACAATGTCATATGATTTTCAGAAGACAATGGTCTGCGTTGCACTCCTTTGCACTTGGTGGTCGTCATCAACGCATAAGACAATTGCAGAAGACCGTGGAGCTGGAGGAATTCATCACTTTTGTCTCTAAACCAGAAGCGGAAGAGCTTTCAAGGTTGTTATTTGTGATATAGTTTGCCTTTCTGAATTTGGTTCGCTGTCGTAAAAGTTTGTGATCATCTCATACATCATTTTCAACCCAAATAGGTGGAGGTACTTTAGTTGAACTGCTGAAACAGATATTCAGTTGTAAGCTCCTTGAGTTGTGAATCGAATTTTTCCACCTCTAATTCGAATTGAATGCATTATACAAATGAGCCCCTAGTTGCGATCAACATTATGTCATTGATTTTTATTGTCCGTATGGTTTTTCAGGTTGCTTAGCGGATGGCACAAACGTTGGCCTTCCCCTGATTTCGATGACGTGGAGGCCTGGGATGATATTGCGCAAAATCGACTTCTATTTCTCAATTATGTACAAGAACATTTCAACAATCCGGTACAGAGAAACTCGTTTGATGACAAATTCGGTAATTCGATTGTTTCTCTGATTGATGCAGAAAGAGCCCACGTACATGTTGCAGTTGCTAACGGGCTTATGGAGTGTGGAGCGCTACCTGTTGCACAGGTACGATGGCGCTCTTCCCTAACACCAGCGTCGGCTGTCTCGGTAGACTCAGGATGTTGCCATGTTTGCATCTGCTTTCACATCTAGCACCTGTATGATTCAGATAGAATTCTGTATTCAGCTGCATTTTCATGTATACTAATGTTTATTTTTTAGCCCATACACCAGATGCTATTGAGTTCTTTCCTCTTACCTCTCGTTGTCATTATGACAGAGCTACATCAACCGTTATATGTCTTCAAAATTTGAATTCTCTGCGAAGCATCAGTTAGATTTCAGAAATTTCAAAGCGTTGGTGAGGCTTCAGTGTTTGCGAGCTGAGCGGGACGAGTCAGCAATCATTAGGATAAAGAAGCTTCAGCAGGTTTGTTTTCTGTGAGAAATTCTGTTTGTACTCCTGTTTGCACACCGATCAGGTGCTTTACCGCAAAGATCTTGGAAGGTATGCACATCTTGAAATGTGAACTGCTGAAAATTTTCTAGCTGATTGATTTGTCTCGTTTGTAATGGCATTAGTCACCAACCTCATGTCACTGCTTCCTGGTTCTCGAAGATGTACACTCTATGATTTGCGGTTTTTGTCTTGTTGTTGTGATTCATCAACCCTTACAATGGAACACTTACTGGGATTAATGTTAATTTATTTGGGTGGGACAAAAAAGTTCCGTTTAGGGATTTAAAAGTTAGGTTCCCGTTGTCTTTTCCAGTTATTGGTCTATATCGAGACTGAGAGAAGAAAGCTTTCGAAGCACCCAGATTTTGTGCCAGAGTTTCAAATGGTGCAAGCTGATGTCAATGCTCGAGTTGCATGGGCAACTTTGTCATCTCAGTCCAGAGAAGGTGCAACGTCACAAGAGATCACAGCTTCTTTTGCCCTCCTCGGATCAGCTTATAAGACATACTCGACCGCACTTGATAAGGATGATCCACTGTCAAAAATCACAACAGGTGAGAGCTGGAAAGACCTCGGTTCATTCTTTCAAGAGTCTGCATCGAATAAATCTGGGTAGTTTTACTGTTGCAACAAGACAACATAACAGATAATGCATTCATGTTTGTGACGTACAGGTAGCTTGTCACCACATGATACAGCTAAGGCTTTGCTCAAGTTTGGTCTCTTTTGCGATGAACTTCTTAAGTTATCACAACAGCCAGAGGGGAGAAGGCAGATGACGCAGCATCATTTGTTTGGGCTTCCACAAGCATCGGATCTATCCCAACTCGTTGTGCGACACATGCTAAAAGCATTGGCGCTTGACAGTACCCTTCAAGCCCAACATGCAGTGGCGAGGCTCCTTTCTTTAGTGGGGTTTTCTTCTGCAACACAAAACGAATTTGAAAGGCTTGTTGAGAATGTGTCAAGCTGGGTGTTTGTGGCATGGATACCACAGATGCTGGCTAACCTAGAGGAAGATTCAGGCCGTGTGCTAATCAAAGTGTTGGAATCTATTGCAAAATCATACCCCCAAGCACTGTATTTCCCGTTTCGTGTCAGTGAGACTGATTTTGGGGCAACTGGCCGGCAGCGTACACAATACTTGAAGATTCTTTTAAGGAACCCTCTGCTTGAAGGCCTAGTTCGAGCGCTTGAAGATCTAACGTTCCCCCAGCAACGGTTGAAAGATGGCCTGTTACAAATATTGAATTTCTTGTTTACCAACGACAGTGAGCGAGCTCAATTGGTCTTCAATGAGATTTATCAAGATTGCCTGGACACCCAATCGCTGAAAGACCCTGTTCGTCAAACTGGAGAGTACAACCTGAAGTTCGCTCGTGACTGGGCATCCCTCATTGTACATTCTTGACCCTTAGTCATTTCGCTCGTTTTATAAGTTAATTGTTATGTGGGATTCAAATTTATATAATGTTATATAATAATGACCCACTATGTAGTTGAGTTCCCTTGCTCTCTACAGACAAGTTCTAAGAAGCTACCTACTAGAGGCTGTTTTATTTTCCATAAAAATCGGCATGTACGCGTCTAAACCAACAGTCGTTACGTGTTGTCATGAAACGTCATACAGGTGAAGGAATTGGGAGAGAATGGAAGCAAGCTGCGATCAATGGACGCAAAGCGATTCTCATCCGTAATTAGTGGCTTATTTGAGAAGCTCTCAAAGAACGACATTTCAGCTGAAAAGATCAGCCTTGGGTCGCTATCCAAGTGGTTAGCTGACTTTGACCAAACGAAGGGAATTGAAAGAGTAAGAAGAGATTTTGACAAAAACAAAATGCAGATTGAGATTCCTGGACAGTATAACGGCTCATGTATACCCGACTTGTCAACACATGTACAGCTTCTGGGATTTGATCAAGTTCTGATTTGCTTGAAATCCAAACAACGTCCCAAAATTCTCACTATGCGGGGTTCTGACGAAAATGATTACAAGTTCGTTGTGAAGGGAGGGGAAGACCTCCGCCTCGATCAAAGAATTGAGCAGCTTTTTGAGGCGATGAATAATGTCTTGAATCGCGATGCAGCATGCTCACAGCGGAAGCTTGCTATAAGAACATATTCGGTTATTCCTGTGTCCAAAAAGTGTGGCTTGCTGCAGTTTGTTGAGAAAACTTGTGTTCTGCAAGATGTTATCAGAGATGGTTTATCGTCAAAATTAGCAAGCCGCACGCATGAAGGTTATAAACCCCTCCAGGGTACGTCTGAGACATTGCTGAAAGAGATTCAACACGAATATATAGAGTGGATACAAAAGAAGGGTGGAGCTAAGAGCCAGGCCGAATGCTACTGTAACTTATATAGAAAGGTTGGGTTTGAAGAAGTGTCACAGAAGCTGAGTGCACTCCAGGGTCAGCTGCCATGGGACACGTTGCGCATGGGATTTACTAGGTAAGTATTGAATCTTCTTTTTCTGCTTATCGCTCTCTTTATCAATTTTCAATTCATCTACGCTTGATCCTTTTGAACTGAAAGTTATGATGCACTGTGACTCCCAGGTCAATCTGCTGCCTTTTTGAGCTGGGAACATCTGAAAACATATTGTTAATGTTCATTTTCTTGTTCTAACCAGTTTGAATGTGAAGTCTATCAGTTATGTTTCTTATGAGCGTTCTCGTGTTATGATTTCCAGGTTGGTCACAAGTGCGGAATCTTATCTTGCTCTACGTTCTCATTTTGCCCGTAGTCTATCTGTTGTTAGTATATGTGGATACGTAGCAGGGGTTGGGGATCGGCATCTTGGCAACACGCTGGTGGACATGAGGTCAGGGGCACTTGTTCCTATTGATTTCGGGTACAGTTTTGGAACAAACGTCCTTCTCCTCCCAGTTCCAGAGCTTGTGCCGTTCCGCTTAACGGCTCAGCTTAAGAACTTCCTTCTCCCGTTAACCGCTGTGGGACTTTTACGCAGCGACATGGTTCGCATCATGACTGCTTTGCGCGGAAGCAGAGGTTTAATCTCTGCTGTCATGGAGGTTTTTGTGAAAGAGCCCCTCGTTGATTGGAAACAGGAGGCTGTGAAACTGCAGCGAACACGTGCCCGTGACGTGTTCAAGTCTTTAGTACTCGAAGCTGATGCGGGTGCCAATTATCCTGTATGAACACTCCATCCATTCCCTCTCAAATAACAAACTTGGTTATTTCAAATACGTAAACCTGGACACTAATGAAGATGCCAAAAATTGTCGAGCATGTCCTGATACCCTCACGTGGTTCTCCCTGAGTGTTGTGTTACAGATGGCGGCGTCCTCCGAAGAAGACCATGTGCAACTTAAGGTAGAGACTGCTCAGTGCAAACTCGATCTTTGGAACCCAGCTGAGATCACTATCTCTGAGCTCCGGTCCTCCGTCCACGCAAACAAGCCTTACACTGCAGCACTTGAAGAGATTGTGCGCGGTGATCCAAGCCGAAATATTCGTGCTCGTGTGGCGGGTAACGTCTGTGTATCAGTTCAAGAGCAAGTCGACTGCCTATTAGACCAAGCTACTGACCCCAATTTGCTGGGACGTATCTTTGCTGGATGGCAACCTTGGGTGTAAACAAGTATACCACAAGATCTCACAAGTATGGACTACCTTCTATTTGCCAACTTTCGTGAAGTTGACCGATCGCGTAAACTTGCAACTTTTTAGCGACATGATGAAGATCGCATTCCATATCTAGCAGAGTGCATCTGGGTTTGAAGAGTTGTCGACAAAGAACTCTATCCAATATGTAGATTTGAGCGACAGGTATTGTAAAGATACTTATTTAAAGACAATTGGATTACAATTGGGCAACATATTTAGAATGCACGCAAGCTTTTATGTACCATCTGAAATCTTATTAGGGGTCAGGCTAAACTCCTGAAAACTTGAGAACTAAAACACAAACTTTTTGCTGTTGCGTTGTTGTATCAGCTTTGAAGATTAATACATTAGATGAATCCAACATCAATGATGTTCTAAAACCAACCCATGAAGTTGGTACATTTCAAAACGTACGAAAAACTGAGCCGTACGACATTTCTAGAAGAAATTTATTGCCATAAAACAAAACTGTACATGTACAGCCGATAACAAATTACAAGTGGTTGTATGACATGTAAGGCAATCATATATCCAATGGTAAGGCGACCATAAAACAGGTTAATGAAAAATGGCATGTATAGTATAGTAAATCTCCTGTGTTTCCTGCAGAAAATCACCATTGAATCTGTGTAAATTTGATACAGCTGTGCCTCGTTCTGCTTTAACGAGGATCGAAGGTCAATAAGAAACCTTGAGCAAGTGAAGAATGGCTAGTTACAGTTCTAATGCCTCATAACCAAATCTTGCATGTTGTTGTCGGACACATGTGCTTCTCTGAACTAAAGCAGCAGATAGCAAGCACTTGATGAACCCATGCCTTCATGAAAAAGACCGTCCTAGATTCATTCTTGCGAGTCGCGAAACCTTCATACCATGCTGCAAAAATGATGCAAGTGAATTTATCACCATTCAAAATGTAGTCGCAGCACCATGATCAAAAGAATGTTTGACCTGAGGTCTTTGTGAGGTAACATCAACTTCTCTCATCATCTCAAAGCGAGCGTTCCCCTGAGCTTGGTATGCCAGAAGATTCGTATAGTACCCCACCCTTCCCGGAGACCCACCTGGACCAACCTGAAAAAACTGACTTTTGGGTTAATAAAGACGGTTTAAGAAGAAAAATAGGACAAGGGCAGTGCTGGGATATTCCAGACAACCAAATCTCAGATTGAGTTAACCAAGTTAAATCGTACCCGCGGAATGCGAAAATATACAAATCACTTACATCTGTAACACCTTGATTTGGTGGTGATAAGTTCGAAACACTTAGGTTGGGAGGGGCTAAATGATTGTGCGGTGATTGAAGCTGTTGCCCCTGTTGTTGCTGCGGAATCCACTTTGGATAAGGCTCAAGTTGTGCAACTTCTTCGGTATCTGCGGACGATGTCAATGTGAGCATCAATTGGTCATTAACTTTGAGCTACATCAAACAAACTAAACTTCAGACACTAGTGAGGCAAGAGATACTAGCAACAGTTGTGGCCGACTTGCTAGAGCTACCGAGAGAGGCAATTCAGAACAAACTAACCAATGCACGCCACTTCTTTACAAGTATCCTCAGAATCTGGCCACTTCTCATCTTCCGGATGTGTAATAAATGTTTGTTCTGCAAGACATTACATAAACAAGAATGAGGTACACGGAAGTATCAAAGTTCATTGAATAAATGGAAACGTACGCAGGTGCATAGCATCAAGTTGCAGATTGCCCTATTTAGAACAACTTTGGTAAACATAAATGAGAGAAAAACAATGCTCCAGCTACCTAAGGGAGAGATTCCTTTTTTAAAATAAAAATAAAAAGAAAAAGAAAAAAGAAGAAGATGCAAACCGCAAGAGCTAGAAGATAAAATCCACACCTCTTTGCCACTTCTTCGCAGCACCCTTGATCCCCCACTCCTCGCCAAGAGTAAGTGCGTGATGTTGGTTAATCGACTCTAATAAAGACGGAAGTTCATCAAGATTAGACATAAGAGTTTTTGCTGTGAAACCCATCTCCTTGATTTTGAGAACCGTTTCAGGTCGCAGTCCAAAGCCGTCAAAGAAAGTGTCAAGATCTACAGAAGCCATGATGGTGCCCTGACAACAAAAACCAACAACGGAACTTCATGGGTAGTTGTAGAACAATATCTTCTCGGGAATGTTCATCACGTGGTTAGATCAAGTAAGATACCACAAACAAGCCAAATAACACAAGACCAGTCAGGGACTAAAGAAGGGTGAAGTAGCAGCAAGAAGAAATTAAGATGTTTAACAATTGAAGTTGGCTCGTGACCTTCCAGACGACAATCAGAAGTTTTATGGAGAGGTTTATGCAATCGTGACCTATTCTGAGTAACATTTCAGAAAACCCATCGAAACTGTGATGCCATCTCCCAAATCGGTTCGAAGATGCCAAAATGCATGACCCTTTACAGGATATAGAAGGTAGTTAGCACTATCTACCCGTGAAGACTTGAAACCTCACTTCCTATCCGCATTTGCAAACACAAACTAACTATCATTGCCTGTGTTTGATGAACAAGTGCAGTGCCTCACTACAAACAGTTGCCTTAATCGACTAAACTAAGCGAGCATCTAAATTTCCCTATCTCCTCTAAAAACTTTTTGAACGCAAAATACGCACGTAAAGGGAACACTTTTAAGATGGTTGCTCAGTATATCAATGGTGTTTTGAATAACAATACAAGATCAACCTACACTATCCTACTTAGCGATCACCGCCTTGTTCAAGTAACTCACTATACCACTCAACAAACGCTCCCCATCCAACAAACATCGTTTTTCTGAAGTTCTCTTCATAAACAATATCAAATCCAACAACTAGCTCTATATTCTTACGAGTTTCAAAACTTATACATCTAAATGCAAGAAAAAAGTTAAATGCAGAGAATATACTGGCACAAACTATGAGTAAACCTAATTCACATACTTTATGGACAAATATTTAATTGACTTCCTTCACTCCAGGGCATCCACCGAGGTACATATTCTCTTCCAAAATCCGATACCAAAGCATTTTAGATGTGATGAAGGTTCGGAACCATACAAGGTAGCGATGGTTGAATCAGAAACTCACAACAAAAGCTAACCAGTTCGTGGTCTCGCATACTCAAGCATTCCCAACACACTAGGAACATGACCAACCTTGTTTTTACGCTAAACCGGTTGCACCACACACGAAAACAGCTCAAACTGCGGTCAGTGCGCATTGCATGATGTCAAACAGGAAACTCCAATGCCCTGTGACATATTTCCTGATTTGGAAAACGTCGAAGTCCTTAACTTCCCTCCAAACCCCCAAACTCACCAACAATGCCAAGCCACCCAAGCCAATGTGATGTAGCTCAGGTTCTTTTAAATTACAATAATTTTAAAAAATCAACCAACTACACCCCTAAACTAACGTGAAAGGGACGCAACCACTGAATTCCAAACCCGACATTTCAAACACATACCATCCGCGCAAGAAGCTCATGCTGCAAGCTGATCCGCTCCGCCTTCCGCCCCAAACCCCCTTTCCCGTCAAAATGATCGGCACTACCGGATGAGTGGTCCGAGGCCGACGACGTCCCTCTCACTCCGCGAATCTTCACGGGCTTCCGCTTCTTCTGCGTCTGCTCCCTGGCAATCTCAATCAATCTGAGCTCCTCGCGCGCGTCGTCCGGCACCGTGGGGCACCCGGTCACGCCCGCCTGGCGCTTATTCCCGAGCAGGTGCGCCCGGATCCGCATGGCGTTCCCTTGAAACTCCTTGTCGCAGTGGATACACCGCACCAGCGTCGCCATGCCGTGCTTCTCCGGCTCCTTGAGCACTATCACATGGTTCCATTCCACTCCCTTCACCTTCACCATCGCTTACAAACTCTCCCTCCACATCCGTCGTCTCACCCTTCTTCCTCCTCCTCCTCCTCCTCCTCCTGCTCAATCCCTCTACCCTTTCCTTCACTCACTCACCTCCTACCCCCTGCAACCCTAATTCCTCAACCTCGACAATTCCGCCCAATGAAAAAAAACTGCGCACCGTGCGCCCGGCTTCCACAACCTGAAGCCAAGCTATACAACAGCAAACCCTCCTGCAGGGCTGTCACAAAAGTAGCAGCAGCAGCATCAATTTTGCGGGAGCCATGGGAGGCAATCGAGCGATGCTGGTGGGGCGAGAGGGGGGAGGGTCCATGAGCGGCGAGCCCATGCAGCACGACGGCATTGGCTTCACTACTAAAACCCCAACTCCCCACCTTCCTGTGCTCCTCCTCCTCTTGCTCCCCCTCCCCCCTCCCCCTCCTCTGCGACCACGGCCCCGTTGCGCGGTGACTGGGCGTTCCGGTGGCGCTGCGCCTCAGCCGGTCTCCCCTCTCAGTCTCGCTCCTGGTGGGGGCTGTCTTGCAATTCCCATTCAGGAAGTCTGTGTTTCTCATTTTAACCGAACACCATGAGACCAAGTGCGGTTTATTGTTGTTGTTGTTGTTTTCAGGGTTAGCTTTTGTGTTATTAACTCCAGTTTCTTTTGTATGGGTTTGTTCTTTTATTTCTCAATGTGATTGTGTATTACTTTCCAAACTTATTGTGGTTTTGAGAATTTGGTTTGTGTCTTGTGTGCCCATTTAATGGTCTGATGTTGTTAGATTTAAATGAGTGTTCAAATTTTAGAATCAAATTTTAAAAAATTCAATAAAACCACTTTTTTTTTTTTTTTTTTTGAAGTTTGTTTGAATTAAACATTTTAGAAATATCAAACATATAATAAAAAAAAAAATAGCAAAAGGAGCATCTTATTTGCTAAAAGCTTACAATCATATTAAGAAATATTGATTCCAAAAAAAATTAACATGAACAATTTAGAGAAAGTAGATTGCAATTTAGAATCTAAAAATAAATGTTGTAAATTTTAAAAATTATATATATATATATATATATATATATATATTATACATTTAAATATATTATTTCTTTAACTGATTATTAATAAATAAATAAATATTTATTAAAATTAGATTTAAAATTTATATTTTTATATTTTTAAAAATTAATCACATAAAATATATATATATATATATATATATATTAAAATTGTAATATATATATAGAGAGAGATATGTATATATATATATATATATATATATATATATATTTATTCGGTTTTTTATTAATTAGTTCTTCTTTTTCAAAAACCCTTGTGGAGCAATTTGGGATGCCAAAAATAATTAATTTGATTTTAAAACATGTCTTGTGAATTGAAAATAAAGATTTGAAATATATTGAGACCAACACAAGAATGTCATTTGTGATGGCTGAGCCTACAATCTTGCTTTAAATAATTTAGTGCTATTGCACTGCTTTGAACAATTTCTAAAGCTATCCTTAATCTTGATTAAGCTCACTAAAATTTTACGTAACCATTACTTAGAATAGAGAAGGATTGATCTAGACAAATGATTTGAGTATGTGTAATACATGTGTAAATTAGTGTAAAGTAATTATTACTAGATCTAAGATATACCAAAATGTGGATATTGACATTATAAAAATTGTCACAAGAACAAAACATAAATACAAAATTTCTTGAAGTTAATATCTAAAATATATTTATTTTTACAAAAAAATTAGAAATAATACTAAATTGAAAATCTATTTTATTGCAACTCAAATATTCTGAACAAACAATGCAAAGCCACTCTTTAATTGTTATTGGTTAATAACAGTTTATGAATCATAGAATAGATTTGATCAAAGACAAAATGAAAGTTTGATATGAAAAAATATGTACAAAGCAATAAGGTGAATAGAAGATAAGCATTGCTAAAAAAAATTAATTAATTTTTTTAAAATTTATAATTCCTGTTCAAGTAGTGAAATATGTTTGCTCAAAAATGTAAAATAAATGAAATCAGGTACATATTTTTATTTATAAAAATAAAAATGCTAAATTTGTGTTTTATACAAAACATGACCAGCACACTTAAAAAGCAGCATTCAGAAAAAGTAGAAAAATTGAAATAAAGTAATCCTACTGAAAGATGCTATGAACACAAGGAACAGGCATGTTCCAAATGGCATGTTCTACATTGCATGCTTATTGTGAAACATGTAATTCCTAAGAAGGAAATCTCACCCATCTTTTTATTTTGTTTATTCCTAAACTCAAATGTCAAACCCACTGAACTCAAAAAGAAAAGTACACACAAAGAACCCAAGAGAAAAAAGTGTACACAAGAAGCAAGGCCTTTTTCACATAGGAATGTCAACAGTAAAGAATGAGCACTCCATGTTAGAGAGTACCAAACACCAAAATAAGGGGAATGGGGGGAAAGGGAAGAGGATGGATGTTACCCTCCACAAAGGGGAGCAAGCATGATGGGGAGGAGTGGAGTGGAGTGGCTGAGGGGGGGGGGGGGGGCGGGTAGCACATGGAGACTAAGAAATCAAAGACTACATACAAGGAGCACAGTGGGGCACCAAGTCTTTATTGCTAGCTTTGAGGGGCCAGGTCACTCAAGCTCCCTCCCTCCCACAAACTGTTGCCCAGCTCTCCTGGCTTCAAGCCCAAGCCCTGTACTGCAAAAAATACTTGGATATGGACCCACTCTAGGGTTGGCAGGCAGGCTGAGGGGTGTTTTACATGTATATATATATATATATATATATATATCTGCAGAGATTTTTCTGTGTGAGACAAATCTTCAACCTGATCAGGGAACATAGTGTTGGAAGCTGAGATGAAAACATGGAATTGCAGCTCTACTTCACATCCAACTCCAGTTCATTTGTTTGTTTGTTTGTTAGTTTGTTTGTTTTTTTTGTTTTTTTCAATGTTGTGAAAATTTAAATTATATATTTCATTAACATTAGAGGTAATAACTAAAATCATGCAAAGAGATACTGATTAATTGATGGATTTCCTAAAATGGAGTAATGTTGGTGTAATGCTGGTAAAATAAATAAACCTGTTTTTTTTCACTTTTCTTTTTTTATTTTTTTATTTTTTTATGGCACAAAGGGGGTCATACATTTCAAGTCAGCCAGGCCTAATCAGGTACACATGAGGAAAGCCAGAATTGAAGAACTTTCAAGAAGGTGGGTGAAGGGATGTCCAATTCACACACAACTACTTTATTGTTGAAATGGTTTCTTTGTGTATGATTTTTGAACTAAATCTCAAAAGTATTAATGTTCAAACTAGGTAAAAAAATTAAATAAAATGATCAAGAATGTTTACATATATAAATATTGATGTAAATAGTTTCTTTTGAGACTGGCTAAGTTTTATTTTCTATTTTATTTATTTTTCTTTTAAAAACCATTACTTATTTATTTTGAGTACAATGTTAGGTGTTTAGGTGCTTATGCACAAGAAGGATTCAAGAATTGTGAAGTGATTTGATTGATCAAAATGTAGAATTCTACTCAGAATATAGTAGGAGACAGTTTTGTATCATTATTGGTAATATCATTGTCAGTAAAATAATGAGAATCTTCTATATGTAGCCACCACTATGATACTTTCATGTAGTTTCTTGTCATTGTGTGTGTATGTACACATGCTTTAAAAATCTTGTTTTTTAGCAGAATCAAAGAAATTGTATGAGAATAGTTTATGCTTGATTTTATAGTAAATTTCTAAATCGATACTTGCAGCATCTCTGTAAAAATTTATTTACAAATACTTTTCAGCTGATCATATTCATTTATTTATAACAGCTTATGACTTGTTTGTAACTTTGAATTGGTATTGCCAATGTATATAGAATGATTCCACAGGAAGTGTTTCCAGTCACACTCTTCCAGAAATGGGTTAAGTGGTTAAATGCATCACTTTAAGATATGAAACAGAAGCATATATTTCTGTATGGATTTTGTGTGTAGGATGTCTGTAGTGCAGCTTGCTTAGAGACGATCCAGCAGTGTCGACGATCCAACCCCTGAAAACCATGTCTGAGCTGTTGGAGATGAGGCACAAATTCTTTGGCAACGCCCAGATTTGCAGCGCAATATCAAAAGCGTTTCCTCTGTTGGTCCAGAACTGCTTGTAGATATATCAAGCATCACACATCTATGCATGGTCGGAAATATGAAGAATTCTGTACAAAAGTCGCAACTTACGGCACCTTGATCAGTCGGAATGGGGAGGATCCATTTTCTGATCCAATCCTGTGTACACACATCAAACGCATGAGAGTCTGATTCTGCCAGCGTTTGCTAGATTGGGGAGCCCATCGTGATCGCTTTGAACGATCTCACAAACATGTCGCGAGTTCATCATCATCATCGAAAAGAAGGAAGGAATTCAGGCATTGCAGACGGGGATCCACTGGAAAAGCAGTATTGCACGGAGTCTATGCCCTGTTTGAAGGGTTATCAGTTACTGGGCCTTTGAAGCACCTGGTAAACACTGGATTTGGGCGAGACAGCCAGCAAATAGTGATCAGACGGGAATTTTATGTACGAATCAACTTGTAGGAATGCGGAGGAAAGGGGAGAATATTGGAACTCTAAGTTTGAGCTACTGGTGTCAAAATCGGGCAAGGTTTCTGCAACTAAGGCACAAGTGCTAGGGGAAGAGGTGGCCGAGGAAAAGGGAGACGAAGAAGAAGCAGAATCCAACAAAGGAATCGGCGGAACTGGCTGTTGTAATTGAGGCCTCGCAGGTGCCATCTCAGTAGCGATTCTCGTTTCGAGTGAAGGATTCTGCACTGACATTTCTGACAACCCCCTTGTACTCTGCAGGAAAATCCAAAGAGAGTGATCATCTTACACACACACACACACACACACACAAAAAAAAAAAAAAAAAAAAAAAAAAAGTGGCAAGAGATTAACAGCAAGAATCGACTGTTTCGAATATAATTCCTAGAAAGCAAGTTAGGACAAAAGCAGAATAGTAACTTGGCATTTGGTAGCAACTGCAAGTAGCGAAGAATTGGATTGCCTGTTGAAGTAACGGGTACTCTTTGACAGACGAACCATAATCTTGTATGATTCTAGCTGGAAAGGGTTCAGGATTGTTGCTTAATTACCTCTTCAGAGTTGAGAGGTTTTCGAGCCAGCCTTTTCTGAGTCTCCGTCGCGGCTGGTCGGTCTTGACACTTGGGGTGGCTTCTCTTGTGAGCAACCAAGTTGCACTTGAACGCAAATTTCATGCCGCAGGAGCACACGATGGGCTCCCCACACAGCTTCTCATGGTCCCGCACATCCACCTCGATGTGGAACCGTTTCCCACACTTTCGACAAGCGTGGCTCTTCTCTCCCTCCGAGTGCTTTCGTCCGAAGTGGCGCCGAAGCTCGTAAAGCCCCACAAAGGTTTTATAGCAAGTGGGGCACCGGGAGGGGATCTTCTTGTTGTGCCCAGCTTTGATAGGTGCGGTGGCGGTGAGGACTGCCTCAGCTCCTAGCTTCGCTGCCGCGGCGTCGCTGAAGTGCGTCTTGTGGTGCATTCTCATCGTCTGAGGATTTTTGAATGTCCTCTGACAGCCTGTGAATGCGCATTGGTAGGGACGCCGGTTCTGTATCAAGTCCACTGGAACCAAAATTGCTTCCTGCTGCAGAAAGTTGGCATTGTCCGGCATCTGGATCATGCACCAACCAGGAGAGTTAGCTTCCACACACTTTGTATAATCCCCCACTGATGTCAAAGCAGACAAATGCGGAAGAAATTTAGTGCACCTGCTTGAGGTTGTTGTTAATGGGCCAGGAGGTGATTTCGGGTGAGGATTTCCCGGAGTAATCGGCTCCGAGTGAGTTGCCTTGCTCAGACCCTTGCAACTCAGCCATCTCTATCACTTCAGAATAGCCAGAATATTGCGTGAACCCACCGTCTCCTGAAGTCGTTTGGCCGTTAAATTCTAGCTTAGGAGACAAAATGGATTTGAGAGTGCACACCAAATTCGGGTGCATCACCGGTGTATTTATCGGAGAGGGACTGTTGAGTTTTGTTGGATGAAGGTCCAGGAGAGGAGCTCTCTCATGAGGAGGGGTGGATGGAGGGTCAAACACTGTGCTACTGTTCAAGAACTGAAGTACTTGCGATTGCGATCTACTCAGACGGGTGATGCCGAAAGGCAGGGTCGATGTGCCAGCAAGAGATTGAGAGGTCATGGCTACATTGTCAAGTAGAGGGAGGAAAGAGGTTTTCTCGTACAGTGGCCGTTCAGGAGTTGCCGGATAATTGAGTCCCTGCTGCACCATTGACACATCAGGCATTGTGTATCATCCAATCGGCTGCCTTGACCCTCAAATCGGAAGCAATTCATGTGTATGGACTGCCAAAACCCGCCGCTGAATATCGCTCACAAGTTTGATGAAGATCTCGCTTCCACGAAATCAATGCTACAACTGCTGATCTGAACTGCAGGAAAAAAAAGAACAGAAATAACAAATTTGAGTTAATCCGTTCGAGGGGCTTTTCTGAAAAGTCTTTCAAGAAATTGAGCAGAGCAAAACAGCAAACGATGCACAACTTGTTGCAACTCTAAGAGTCATGATTTTCTCATGATTCCAAGCTTCTTGTCCACGAAATTCTTCGAGTAGCAGTCATCCTTGTTTCAATTCCAATTCACGAATTGCAGAAAACCTCCTCAGTTTGCGCTCTACTCACCTTGACTACAAAATCTACGATGGGGCTAGGATTTCGAAATGAAGGCAACCAAATATCACATTTGCTTCAAAAGCTTGACATCGAAAATAGAAATGTTTCTGCATCGATTGCACCGACTCCTGGCTGAGAACTAGAACCGTTGCGGAATTGTCCACAACGACCCAGTTCGAAGACGGAATCAATGTGATAAAATTAAAAAATAAAAAATTACACCAGCTTCACACTCTAAAGAAATCGAGACCCCTCATGCTGGTCAGCAATCGCGAAGATTTGAGTCGCAGCAGGAGGTCAAACAAGACGAGAAGGCTTTCTTACCACCATGTCAACGTAGGCACCAGCTGCAACATTTCGGCACTCAACAGTCCGCCTCCCAACTCCACAACAGATTCAGCTCGCATGGCTTGGACAACTCTCAAAACCACTTCGTCTCTCCCGGCAAGTCCACCCCCAATCAACGAGAGTCTGGTAATGGACAAGATTGTGAAATGTCAGAATCCTCTCAGTAGAAGAAAGCCAGCGCCGCCTTGAAAGACAACACGTACGGTGTTTGCGTATATTTGTATGAAGCAGTGAGTGCGCCTGCACCTTTGTTTTCGTGGAGGTGACCCCTATCCTAAGCTTCCAGGATTGTCATTCTCTCATTCAAGGTGGAGTACCGGAGTTGTACCAAAAGGAGCTATTTTCATGGGCAGCACTGCCAGTCTCCGGAGCTCTTCATGGTTGCCACAATTGTGTGTCAGACAGTCTATCTAGTAAGCACCCTACGAAGTCTACTCCCCTCGTGCTCGAGCTTTACTTGCTTGCATGAATTACATGAAGTCCAAATCCAAGCAAAATGCTTTCCTCGATGACACAGGGAGGAAATGCCGATATTAATTCAACCCACTGCGACTCGACAAAGGGCTTTCGTTCCACTGCCAACATGGACTACTCCGCCGGACTGTTGACCTTATAACTTGCAGGGGCCGCAAAAGTACACAACCGAGGGACATCTCTGTTGATGAGGGGACAAACTTTGCGAGAGGCGGCGGATGTTTCCAGGGAATCCACTTTGACCCCAAGGTATGGAAATGGCACACAACCCACACAAAAAAGGTTTCCCCTTTCTCGTTCTCATTCTCTCTCTCTCTCTCTCTCTCTCTCTCTCTCGCCATCAATGAAGGATCTACTGCAACAGTTGCAGTTGCGGTGAATGGCACCCGAAGTTACGCAGCGGGAAGAACAAACCAGCTCCTCCGACGAAGAAATACTCCTTTTTTTTCCCGCATGTCACTGGTCATGAACTGAATTGCAGGTCTTTGAACCAGTAAACAATGAGACTAAAAAAAAATCCGATTACAGCTCATTTACTCATGTTGATTGGCATTGAATGCGACCAAAAACACCGTCGCAATTACTTCCCCTACAAGGTCTGCCATCTACCGAACGCCGTTAATGAGGCCCATGTGGGAAAAGCCAAAGAAAGAGTTGGAGCAAGGGCAGATTCCAATGCCAAATTAACTGCATTGAGCAAGTCCGGACCAAATTTAGGAAGCACGGTGGAGATGGATAAAGTGGGTGGGAGAGAAAGTTTCGGGTGGAAGCAGCGTTGTGCTTTGATTTTATTGCACACTGTGTCTTAACACACTCTATCTCCTGCATTTACACTTGTCCACTCCCTGACAAAATCCTTGGCCACCCCCAAGTCGGCAATACTCATTCTTGCCGAAGCTTGCTCATCCAATTCCATTAGCTTCATGGCCTCTTTCCATTCGCCCTCATTTCTCACTTTCTTTTTTTCTTTTTCTTTTTTCTTGTGATTTATTGGACACAATCTGATCGTTGCGTTGCTTTAATATCTCTTGCTCATCACAAAAGGAAGGAGGTGCTCTTCTCTTTCAAGTTGGGGTCCTCGTGCCATCCATGTTCTGGTTGTACCTTCACAAACTTTTCATTAATGGGAGTGTTTTAGTGATAAGTGAAATCTGATTGAGTTTTTTCTTCTCTTTTCTTTCTTTTTTCTTTATTTTATTTTATTTTTTGTTTGCTCATATTTTTTGGGCTGATTTCATGATTGTTGTGTGAAAGTATTGGTTTTGGACAACTTGGTAATGCTGTTTTGCAACGTGGACCTGACTTCCTTGAAATTCTTCTTAAATTTGTTGATGTGTTTGTTTGTTTTTCAAAATATTAACATACTAAAGAGTCTTGAAAGATGTGTGAATCTTTACAAATTTTGGTTTGAGGGATTAAAATGTATAAGGAATACAACTATGTACAAAATTAGTTGGATATTTTCAGGATAAGTAGTGATTGTTCTTGAACTTGAATGAGTAAGTGTTACTTTGTTGATGCTTTTAGTTTACACGCAAAAATTAAGACCCAATGAATGATAGCTTTGTATGTAGTATGTTTGTTCATGTTAATTATGAAAAAGTCTTAAACCTCAATTTCAACGTGTTTCACTTGCTGTCACACAAGAGCTTGTTGTACACAACATGCAACTTGATTTATTAATGTTTGTTTATTTTTTTTAATTTCATTTTAAACATTATATTTGATTATAAATATTTTGATTTGCCTAAGAAATTGAATATTGTTTAATTTTGAACTTGCATCTTCTAATATATTTTTTTTCAATGTGATTTTATCCCAGTATGATACAAAACTATGCATCTTATGGCTTATTTTTATTTTTTTTTAAATATAAAAGTCAATGACTAAATTCAAAATGGCACATTTTAAATTTAAAGGCCTCATGTGGTATACAGAATAATAAGTGCATTGATATCTGAATTGATGGATCATAAACTTTGTTGGAAAATGGTAGAGTCATGCAAAAACAAATATTCAAAAAGAAATAAATGATTTCATTGCAAAGTTTTTGATAGAAAATCTATATTTGATTCTCATTTTTTTGGTTGTGACTCCTGATAATGCTGTGAGTGCATAAAATTCCCTCTTTGTTTGGGAAAAATGTGACAGCACGACATGTTTAGAAAGTAGTGACAATATTTACTGCAAGACTACTTAAACAATACTTTAATTGATCAACACAGGTAATTTCAATTAGTGAAATGATTCTTTTCAAGCCATGATTTTTCATTTTTAGATTTTATTTTACTTTTTGCTTTCAGCATTACATAATTATACTTTTTTTTGTAATTTTAAAAATTATACGTATATCTATATTTTTATGAATATAAATTTAGAATATTAAAGTAATTCTCACCTATTAAAATACTTAAAACCTATAGCTTGTAACTACTTCACATAAAGTAAGTCTAGGCTTTTCAAAGTTAAAGTTATAAAATCTTCAACACACAAAAGATAGTAATAAATTATTTTTTAAAATATAATTAGCAGAACTTTTTTAAAATATGATTTTTTACATCTCCATACTACAAACTCTCTTTCATTTAAGGAGTCACAATAGTTTGTTCACTTTATTTTTAAAAATTGACTTAAGCTATTTGATAAATTGACAAGAAGATATTTTTAAAATATAAAAAGTATAAAATCCTGACATTTAATTTTTTTTAGAAAACCACAAAAAATCAAAACATTTTTGATTTGACCACAATTATTTTATAAATTTCTCTCATTATTTTGTATTTATTTAAAATATTTTCTTTGTTTAAAAAATATATCATCAATATTTTGAATTAAAAATAAACCAAATAATTACACTTAAATCAAGATTTAAAAATTGTAAATTATATTAATTTTAAGATGAAAATCCATAAGATATATTTGATTATCAAAATGATTATAAAAACAGCACCAATCAAAAAATAATAAGAAGAGAAGATGTAAAATAATCACATTGATTAAATTTTAGAATATAGAAAATTTAAGATTTTTTTACAAATAAAAACCTTCAAATTTGCTAACATCCAGCAATACTAATTGTAGTTTTTTTAAACTATAATTTTGTGGCTCTATACAAATCATTTCTTATTTTTTTTTAAATATATTTTAATCTTTGAAATAACTCCTATAATATTATAAATTATTTTTGAATATAAATAGTAAAATTTTGAAATAATTTAAAATCAAAAATAAAAATAGAAACAATATTCTAAATTTTTACTACATAGATATTGTACAAATTTCATATTAAGAGCTTGTCTTCTACTTACTATCATGCAAGAATTTAAAGTGATTAATCACATCAGGGAGTAATTTTTCCCTATAATTTTGGATTATATTTTCTTAGTCATAGTATCCATAAAATACCTTAAAACCTATTTTTTGTATTATTTTATTGCTACGTCTTCTTTTCATTCTTTTTTTTAAACTATTGATATACTGTGATATATTAAGACAAAGGACATTTTGTGCATCTTCTAAAATTTATTCTAAGCTAGAATTTTTATTTATTTTTTATTGGAGCATTATTACCAAACCATAAGCTTAAATTTGGCCAAGTTGATTTATTTGCTAAATTTGGTAGATTTCTTATATTTTTAATGGAAAACTGCTTTTAAATCATCATTAGATAAGTTTGTAGTTTGTCAACTGTTAAGTATTATTATTATAAAAAAATAGCATCTTGTGTCTTATAACTAGGTACTTTTGCAATGTTTTTTTGATTTTTGATTTTTTTTTGGAAGTAGGGTTGTTCAAATCACACATTCACATTTAATAATTTCAATAAAATATATTTGAAACTTTGATGTATGATTAATCAAATATTATATAAGATATTAATATTAGAATTTAATTTGATTCATGTTATCTTTAAAAGCCGTGTTACTATTACTTCACAATTACTTGTCTAAATCAAAGAGAATGTATTTAATAATAGATTTCTATTAAAAACAAATAAAGTAAAATAAAATAAATGATTAAAAAATAAAAAACAGTGAAGACTATGTGTATGAAGAAATAGAATTGAAAGATGTTTTTAAAACAAATTATATTTGAAATAGGCAAACTAAAACAAATGAAAAATAATGGCATGAACTTTGAAAAATGTGTAGTATGAAAATATAATCAAGTCAGTGCATAAGAAGTATTAGTATGAATTCAAAAATATATAACTAAAAAGTAAATTTTTAATTTTTCACAAATAAGTAAATTTATGGTTACTAATAAATACTAAAAATATATAGATTTGATAAATTCAAAAGAAAATTAAAAAAACACCATGAAGAATAATTTGAGAATTTTTGAATAGTTAAATAGGTGTTTAGAGTCTACAAAATATGCATTTGATAGAGGCTTAATTTACTTAAAGATTTTTTAAAAGATTTTTTTTATAGATCCTTTTAATTAACATTCGCAACATTAAAATAATTTTCAAAAAATCAAGTAATATACAAGAAGAAATGGTTTTTGATATATTTTTTAATTATCTAAAGAAATGGTTTTTGATATATTTTTTAAATATCTTAATTATATATTTTTAAAGATCATGTTGCCTCGAAAATAGTAACTTTAGGAGAATTTCAAGTTTGGGGAGACAAAATTTCTAAACAATATGTTGAATAAAACAAGTACTGAATCCATTGGTGTTTGCACAATGTCTAATCATTTTTAAATTTTAATATATCTAAAACAAAGATATGACAAAAAGATTAATAACTCTGAAATATTTGGGAAAGACTTTTAATCAAATTTAAAAACTTAATTCATTATTTTAAAATACAAAAATAAATTTATTATAATGTTGAATTAAAAATTATTTGTATTTTTTTGAACATTTATATAAGAAAATACATAATTTAATACAATACTATAATATGTCCATATCCTAAATATTTCATTAAAAGTCAAACTTCATTTACAAAACTATACATGATATTTATTTTCCACAATATACATGATATGATTTTTAATATACGTTATTTACATATCTGATTAAAAATGAGATTTTCAAATAAATCATCTAATTTATGTACATAATATAATAAAATTTGTGATTTAATATCTTATGAAGTACCTTTTCTTACAGAAAATAACAATAATAATAATAATATTTGATTTTTTTTTGAAAAATAAACGAAGCTTATATATTTTTTCATAAAATCACTTTCAAACAATTAAATCAATCACAATATTGAAAAATAAACAAAGCTTATATATTTTTTCAATATTGTGATTGATTTAATTTTGAGAATGATCTAAAAAGTTTTTTTTTTTTTTTTTTTTTTTTTTTGAGAATACATAACTCTTAAATATTAAGGTTTAGAAACTAAATATTCTTTTAATAAAATAGTAGATTACCAAGTATTACTTTCCACAAAGAAAAAGATATAAATTATTTGAAAAAATTCCAAATGTTAATATTTTTTTTATAGCACTTCATAAGAACAAAAAGTAAGTGAAAAAAAAAAACATTAGCTTGATAATTTTCAAAAATATAAATTGAATGAAAATGAACCATTTCCAACTATAAACCCTTACCAATTGCAATTCCATGTTCTAAGAGCAAGAACCACCAACTTGTTCGTCTCATAATAATAATAATAATAATAAAAAATAAATAAGAAATTAAAATTTTTGGATTTCTAAAGGATTTGAGTGGAGAGTTTAATGCCAGTGTAGAATCAGGACGGTTCTGGAGGAAGTAGTATGCTGCCACGTGTGCATGATGAGTAGGCAAAGGGCTTTACAAGTGGAGCAAATGCACACCAAACCATAGGCAAGGAATACCTTTGCATTGTATAAGTAGGGGCACTAGACCACTATTATTAAAATTGTGTACATGCTTGACTTAGTTAGCAAGTAAATTTGGATGAATGATGGGCTCAATGAAAGATGAATGATTCTCTTCATTCACCCTACATTTCATTACAACAAAGTGCTTGAAGAAGACATTGAACAAATCTTTGCAAATATGTATTAAAATAGAAACTTTGATTCTGCCTTGGTTTTGGCAAATTGGAGAAATCTACCCTCAATATACTGCAAGTTTGAAATTGAATGAAGAATTTGTATGAGACACAACTAGACTTTGAATGAAGGGAGAGGGAGAATTTGCTACTTGGTCAACCAGCCCCTAGAAATTGAATGTTGTCTTTGTTTGGTGTGTGATTTTGAATGTTTCTTACTATGGGTTAACCTATTGAAAGATGAATTCTGCAGAAAAATTGGAATTGAAGAAAGTCAAATTGCTTTTTAAATGGGTGTAAATGATTATAATAGCTTCTGAAACAGGTTTTTGGGGCTTTGAATAAGCACATGCTTATTTTATTTTATTTTATTTGGATTCTCTTGTAATTTAAAATGTTCTTCAATATTATAATATGCAGACTTGTATGTTGTGTAATTGTGGTTCATAGGAATAAATAAAATTGAAAGACCTCTGGACCAAATTTTGGTTGTTATTAGCAATTCTTCTTGTATTTTTTTAAATTTAAATTTAAATTTTTTGTTTGTGGAAAGTACTTTTTTTCCTTTTAATACTTTTTTTGGAACTTTGGTGCTTAAAATGCTTGCAGAAAACACTCAATTGTAGTCACTAACATTGCCCATGGATTTTAAGTATATAATCATTGTTTTTTTTTTGGCTCTTGTCTAAAAGACTATGTGGTTGATATACTATAATCTAAAATTTACTTTTATTATTATTGCAGCTAAGTGTGTGTATATGTGTATATATATAATTTATAAATACAAAAAAAATGAATTTTTTCTTTTTCAATACTTAAATATCTAAAATTTGAGACATATTTTGAATAGCATATTCTAAAATATATAAGATATATTAGCAAAAAATATGATTTAATATTTTAGGACTACATTTCAATACTTTTGAATAAGTATCATCAACTTGTTAATAATTCCAATAAACACTAATTCTTTTTTAAAGAAAATAAATAAATTATAAGAGTAGCACCAATCTCATCAATTTTGCTATCATTTTTTCACAATTCTTCAATAAAAATAAATCATGTCATGAATGGATACCAACATTGAGTGTTCTATACCATTTTTTGATTTTGAATACAAGTTTTTTGTTCTCTTTCTTCCAATTTTTCTTACAAGCATGACATCTAAGATTTGTGACTTTGTGTCAAAGATACGAACTAAAACATATTCATAAGCTAGTAAAAAATTATGTCAAAAGAAAATATTAAGATAGAAATAAAAAAATATATATATTCAAGAAGAAACTGGAATGGCTATTGCCAAATATTAGAAAATACATGAGACTCTTGAACTAGACTAGAAGTAAGAAAGGAGTTGACAAGAGTGAAGAAGGCTTCACTTTTGTTTCTATTTATATTATCTATCTAAGAGCTATGTGGCAGTAGTCTATAGGACCTTGTATACATGTCTAATTTGCAAGACATGTGTCAAACTTATAAGATAAGTTTCTCATATGTGCGCCACGTACTTGGCTTATTCCGTAAGCTACCAACATGTGCAATACATGGCTAGCTTGTTCCACAAGCTACTAATATGTATGACACGTGGTTAGCTTGTTGACCAAGTTTTTAACCTATCAATCACCTATAGATATGTATAAAGGTGATTCCATGTCTATAAAGCTTCTAGAAAGTTTTTTTTAAGATATTATTAAATTAACTTATTTCACCTATTTTTATTAATCTATATTAAATAGATAGTTATTGAAATAAATCTTATGTCCATGACATTATCTCCCCTTCTAAGAATGAGTTCCATGAGGAGCGGTGATTATATGTTGAGGAAGTCCATGATACATCAAATTGTGCTTGTCACATACTCTGATCTTTGTTCCCTTCGAAGGTAGTTGATAGGTCCTTTCACCCATCGATAATGTCCCATATCAAGGCGAGAGGACCATCCTATTATTTGATCATTGTTGAGGCCTTTATAACTTCCTTCAAAGAAAAATATTAGGAACACCATCAAAAGTAGTTCCTACCTTTAAAAGTATTACCAAACATCGTGAGTCTCTTCCAAGGTCGTGATACCAAACACGTTGTATTTTGCCATCAATCCAAGGAAGGACATGTCGTTCTTGAGGGTCTTCATTTCTATTTTGTTGTCTTGAAGGTTGTGATAGTTGTAATGTCTCGTCCGGTAAATTTGCAAACGATGGCTCTTGAGCTAAATTTGCTGGTTGTTGATCCTCCATGTCTTTAGTACAAACAAATCCAAAGAAATAACAACAATGATACAAAGAAGGATGAAACCTCTATAGAACCTGCTTTACTTTATAGTAAAGATTTTCTTGATTCTTTATCTTGGTTTTGACAAATGTCGTCGATGAAATGCATTAACTTTTATAAATGAATTTGCTAAATTCTTGGATGGCTTCCATGTGCGTTCGTTGATATCATATCCATGCCAATGCACAAGATATTCCAATTGATTTCAGCCCTATCTTGAATCTAAAATCTCTTCAATCTTAAATTCTTTATTGTTGTCCACTTCTATAAGAGGCGATGGCATTTGTCTTCTTCCTTGTTTTTCTATTGTCTTGTATGGCTCAAGTAGTGACATGTAAAATATAGGATGGATCTTCATAGATTTTGGTAGGCATAATTGATAAGCATATGGATTGATTTATTCACAAATCAAAAAAGGTCCAAGCCTACGATAATCTAGCTTGTCGCAAGGACGGATAATCTTGATATTATGAAAAAATAACCATACTTTATTGTCCTTGTGGAATTGAGGTTGTTCCTTGCGATAGACATTTGTATTAATTTTTTGTCGTTCTTGAGGTTTCTTTAGTTGTACCTTCATTGTTGCATGTAGCTCTAATAAACAATTTGCCAAATCTTTTGCTATAGAATTATCAGCTTTTGAAAAGTCAAAAGTATCAAGTCATGGATGATAATTGTAATTTACAAAGAATGGAGTTTACTGAATAGAAGAATGTACCAAATTATTATAAGCAAACTTTGCCAATGGCAAAAGAGTTGTCCAATCATCTTGATGGTAGTTGATGGTATATTTCAAATATTGCTGCAAAACTTGATTTATTCATTCCGTTTGTCTATCAATTTGAGGGTGGAAAGCTAAGCATAATTTTATATCCACCTTTAATATTTTAAAATTAGTCCTCTAAAATCTTGATATAAATTGTATTCCTCTGTTTGATATAATATCCCTTGGTAGTCTATGATAGCGATAGATATTATCAAGGAAGAGTTTAACTATTTCTTCACCTATAATAGATTTTGTATATCATATGAAATATGCCATCTTGGTAAAACAATCTATAATCACGAATATAAAATCATATGAATTTGATTTTAGAAGATCCGTGATAAAATCCATAGAAACAAAAGACCAAGGTTGTTTTGATATAGATAATGGTTGAAAAAGTCCGTAAGATCGATGACAAAGAGTTTTTGATCTTGAACAAACATCACACGATTGTACAAACTCTTTAACAGCCTTTTATATTTGAGGCTATTAAAAATCTCTTAATATTAATTCCAAAGTCTTATTATATACAAAATATCTCGCTGTAGGGAAGTTGTGACGAGCTTCTAAAGCACGTAGTTGTGCTGCGCCTTCTAGAATATATAGGCGTCCTTCAAAATAGAGTAAATTGTTCTTGAACTCAAACTTGGAAGTATCATAAGACTTAAATAAATTATTTTTAATCTCATGGATAAGAGGATCTGAAGACAAATTGAACTAGATTTTCTTGACAAAAGTAGAATCAATATTTAATGTTGATTTCATTGCTCAAAGGTGAAATTGCCCCGGCTTCAAGAAGATTGTTCTTTGTTAATCAAAAGTTGAATTTCCTTCTTTTGGTATGAAATAAGAATGTCTAGAAAAGACATTGGACAAACTTTGTTGTTTTCTTGGCTGATAAGTGATTATAAATTCGAATCTTGACAAAGACATGCTCTATTGAGCTTGGTGACAATTCAATATATATACACACATGAAATACTTGAGATTCTTGTGATCCGTATATACAGTGATTAGACTAAAAGGGCCTTTTAGATAGTGATGCCATTCTTAAAAAGAATCCAAAATTGCAAAAAGTTCTTTATCATGGATTTTGCAATTGATTTCTGCTGTTGAAAATTTTCTGGAATGAAAAGCTATTAGATAGAGTTTGTCATTTTCTCCCATTTGTGACAATATTGCCCTCAAAGCAAAGTTTAAGACATTTGTTTCTATAAGAAAATACCTTGGAAAATTCGACGCGATATAAGATTGGTGCAGAAGTAAAAGTTGTGTTCAAAGCCTTGAACGATGCTTCTACTTCTTTATTCCACTCGAATTTGTCCTTATAAGTTAAGTATGTAAGTAGAGCTATAACTTGAGAAAAGTTCTTGATGAAGATTCGATAGTAATTGGCAAATCCTAAAAATTATTGCACATCTCTTACTGTTTTTGGAATCTTCTAATCTATGATTGTCTGGACTTTCTTAAGATCTATTTGGAGACCATCATTTGAAATGATATATCCTAAGAAGTCAACTTGAGTAGTATGAAATACACACTTTTTCATTTTGGCATATTACCTTATATCTCTAAATTTTTGTAATATGTGACAAACATGAAGTTCATATTCTTCTATGAATAGATTAAAATATTGTCTAAATAGCAGACAATAAAATCATCAAGAAACTCACAAAAAATATCATTCATAAGATGTTAAAAAATAGCTAATACATTTATAAGTCCAAAAAGTATGACATTATATTCAAAATATCCATACCTTGTTCAAAATGCAGTCTTCCATTCATCATCTTCTTTAATGCGTACTAGGTTGTATGCTCTTCTTAGATCTATTTTTGTACAGATCTTGACTTGATTCAATTGATCAAGAAATTCACATATCAAATATAGAGGATACCTATTCTTGATGGTAATCTTTTTGAGCCCTCGATAATCTATACACATCCGTAATGACCCATCTTTCATCTTTACAAACAAGATAGGAACTCATGTTGGAGATTTTGAATGGCGTATAAAATTTTTGGCCAAATTCTCATCAATGTATTTCTTGAGTTCAGCCAGTTCATTTTGAGATAGATTGTAAATCTGTCTAAATGGAGGTTGAATTTCCTCTTTGAGATCAATTGAAAAATCATATGGACGATGCTTTAGAAGAATGTTTGCATTCTCCTTCTCAAAAACGTCTTGATAATCTTGATTTTGGCTTGGAATGCCACTTGAAATCCTTCCACTATCAGAAATAGATATAGTATAAATAGCAAAAGATGATCCTTCTTTTGCTTTATTCATAAACGCTTTTATATCTATAAATATAGATTTTATTATATTAAGCTTATGATTTGTTACTTGATTTACAGGACTCTTAATAATGCTTTGAAAAAAATCAAGTCTATGAAAAATCCAATCTATTCAAGGATTATATTTTTCTAGCCATGATAAATCTAAAATGATTAGATTAGAGGAAGATTTAATTATATTAAAGACTACACAACTATTATGACCATCTATTATTATATTTATAAGAAATATTTCATGAATAATATTTCTAAAAGATAAAAGGCAACCATCTATGACTTCTAAATGTATGGATTTAGTTTTTTGTATTGAAGGTATTCTACGATTCTTAACAAAATCTTTATCTAAAAAATACTGTAAGGTTCTTGAATCTAATAAGATAGAGGCATTGTGATTTTTAGGTTTCAAATAGACATCTATTATAAAATAATGAGAAGATTTTAAGGAGAATATAGGACCTTTATTAAAAATTATATAAGATTCCAGCTGCATAGTTCTTATTATAGCTGGACAAACTTATTTTCCGACATATTATCTTCTTTGACAACCGTACTCCTCATCTTATAGTTGCATCGTTTCTTTAGACAATGCTAAGCAATGTACTTAGATTCTCCACAATATAAACACAATCCTTTTTGACAACAACAAATCTTTTTTTGCTCAGTAAGAGGTTTAAAACATACAGCGTTGATTTGTGTGTCTTCTATTTTTGAATGTATGTATTGAGAAGACGTTGATATTGCCATTGTATTCTAGTAATGTTGAAGCTCTCTTGTGCAATTCTCTAATTGAAATTCAAAAAGCTGATTGTCACACTTCATAGCAAAATCAATTGTTTGATTCAATTTCTAAGGATCGGGTAAGTTGAGCATCAATTTTTTTGTCTCATATTATAATCCATAGAGAAATTGGCTAATAAATGCAACATTATCTCACTTCGTGTCAATTGCTAATTATCAAAATTGCCAAGCATATGATGTCATTGATTGATTGTCTTGTCATAAGATACGGATCTTATTGATTGCAACACAAATTGCATCATGTTTTCTATACATAAATCAAAATTCTGCTAAAAATACCTCCAAATTATCTAATATTGGATCATGTTGTTCAAGAAAGGATGAAAACCATAATAAAGCAGAATTTGACAATAGTGTTCCAATAAACCTGAGTTATGATCCCTGGGTTGGATAACTTTGAGATTGAAGTTTAATTACCAATTGTACTTGATTGATGAATCCTTGAAACTTAGATCTGGTGCCATCAAACTTCTCCGACAAACTAATCTTTGATTCTTTGACGCTTGAATGATGTTCAATGATAGGTAAAGTGGTATGGCTTGAAGCAACTCAAATCATCTTTATATCTTCACTCCTTGCTAATCTTGTTGCTCTTTGTGGTAGTGCATTGAATTGATGCATTGTGAGTATTAATTCTCTCATTTGCTCTTGCATTTGTGCCATTGTTTTCTTCATTTCAGGAAGTTTTGCTATGATACCGTAATAGAAAAGGAAAAAATATCTACTCTCACTATAAAATAAAATACTCAAGAACAAAAAATAAAGTTCTAAGAACAATATCAGTTTAGAAGTGGATAATCTACAACTTCTAATATGCTTATATCTTATGAAGATAAAGAGATAATCCACTCTTAATTAAAAAGAAGGTAATATATACCTGTTTAGGAATACTCTACAGAGAGGACTTTGAAGGATTATTAGACTCTAGAAGAGATGTGATAGGCATAAAAGGAGGAATATTTGACTTTACAGAGGACAAGTTCAGACTAGTAGAAACAGAAGATTATACTACTCTATTGGCTAAGGTGCTGTTTGTATAGCTTAATGACAATACAGAAGTTGCTAGTGAAGTGCTTGACCTACTGACAAAAGTTTTTCCTAATAAAGACATATGAAAGTATTTCATAAGATTCGTTTCACTATGTCTAGAAGGAAAGAATGCAAACAAGATATTTTTCATATGGTCAAGATCTGGGGATAACGGAAAGACTTTCAACATTTGTTAATAAAGTAGAAGGGGATAGTCTCTCTGATTGAACGGGCATTTGGTAACTATGCAGTAAAGATGCCAACTTTATTACTCATGGGCAAGAGAGTACAATTATCAACGGCCACTTTTGAACTAGTAATGCTCAAAAGAAGACTTATTGCCATGATATAAGAACCAGATGAAGGCGATAAGTTTAATCTTGGTGTAATGAAAGAACTCACAGGAAACAATAGTCTATATATGAGAAGCTTATATGAAGAGGGGACTATCATACCTCAGACAACAAAGTTTGTACTTATTGTCAACAAAATTTCATAAATGAGCATATTTGATAAAGCCATATGGAGTAGGATAAGAGTAATACCATTCATATCAATATTTGTTGATAAAATAGAATTGTCTCACGATCCCCTTACAATACACGTAAAGGACACGAACTTCTCTATCAAAATCTCTCTTTTTGCTCCAATGTTCATGAGGTTGGTCATAGAGGAATACAAACAATATCTGACTCATCGTCTTAAAGAGCCTAATGAGGTCAAAAATTGCACCAAAACAACTCATATATCTAATAATATCTTTGGACAGTTCCTAAGTACTAATATTGAGAGGAATAATAGAGGCATAATTTTTGTAAAAGAATTATATGATATTTATAAGTTTTGGTCAAAGGACATATTTCCAACAATAAAAATAAAAGATATATCATCCTTACGATAGTACCTGATCAAAAACTCGTACACTATAGATCCTATAGACCAAATCCAGGGCTTGCCTTTGATATGAGCATTAAGAAATCCATAAGCATATGCATGCAATATGCACTTGCAGTTTGTAACAGCAAACTAAAAACCTATATATTCTACTATTATAATAGCCTATTTTTTTACTGATATAGAAGACATATTAGTATTTATGGTCATCGCAATTATATACATATTATTTATTGTACCCTTTAAAAAAAAACTTACCTTTCTAATAAGATACAAAAATGGCTAGCCACAACATCCCAAACATCACAGTCCTTGTTCCCTCAGAGTAGATGATGAACATTGCAAATACAATTCTGACATAGTGGGGAATCAAAAGACTAATCCTTGATCCGGTATGCAAGGGTTTGAAGCTCCATCTTACCAGTGACGATGTTGTAGAGGTATTACAAGCACTTATATGCAATCCCAAGCTTACAACTACTGTAGTGAAGCTGAGGTAGGTGTATATAGACTTTGTCACTAATTTCTTGGAGATTCAAAGCAAAAAAGAATACCAAATTTGAGATGCCTATTATATTAGCTCTAAAATATTAGATATTGGAGAAAAAGAAGAGATAAAGCTTTGATATTATAACTTCACTCTTGTCAAATTGTCAAGGACATGAATTAAAACAGATTTATAAGTTAATAAAAAATTATATCAAAAAAAAATAACAAGATAGAAATAAAGAAATATGTATATTCAAGAAGAAATTGGAATAGCTATTGCCAAAGATTAGAAAATACATGAGACTCTTGAACTAGATTAGAAACAAAAAAAGAATTGATAAGAGGGAAGAAGGCTTCACTTTTATTTCTATTTATACTATCTATCTAAGAGCTACATGGCAATATTCTATAGGACCTCGTACACGTGTTTAATTTGTAAGATACTTGTCAAACTTGTAAGACAAGTTTCCCACATATGCGCCATGTACTTGGCTTATTCCATAAGCTATCAACATGTGTGACACATGGTTAGCTTGTTGACCAAGTTTTTAACCTATCAATGACCTATAGACAAGTATATAGGTGATTCCGTGTCTATGAAGCTTCTAGAAAGCTTCTTTTTAAGATATTATCAAATTAATTTATTTTATCTATGTCTATTAATCTATATCAACTACATAGTTATTGAAATAAATCTTATGTCCATGACATCTTGCATCCTTGGCATTTACATATTCAAGATCATCATATTAATATAAGATTTACATTTTTGATGGTTTAGATGAACAAGGTGTGAGAACTAAAGCCAGCCACAAGGTTTTGGAAGATAAAACTCTTTATAAGGGAAGTGACAAATGGTGTAGAGGGCCTTGCGGATAAGCTTAGATCCAAGGACATAGATGTGTTTTCCTATAGTACTCTTGTGGTATGGCATTATGGACAAAGCATGTATTATTTGAGGAGAGGTAGTGATTGCAAGGAAAGTTTTTTTTTAAGATATTTGAGTTATTAGATCAATTTATTGAGTAAAATTGATGCTCAAAGAAAATTTTATTGTTTAATAAAATAAATTATAAAAAAATACTAGGTCACTAGAAAATCAAGTCTAATTAGATGTCATCAAAGCTAAATTACATGATGTTAAATGACTCAAAAATTAGAAAATAATATACTAATATAAATTAAAAAATTTATATAAAAGTAATGTTAATTAAATAATATAATAATATAATATTTGTTTCTATTTTTAAAGCTAAAAATATCTAAAAAGAAGGTTTAAAAAAAAACCATCTAATTTTGAGCCACTGTATAGAACACAAGCAGTGGATATTATTATAAAATGTCCCTTGCACTTCTAAAAACTCTATAATTTTTTCAATCAATTTTAATTTTATTTAAAGAAGAATAATTCTTTAAAAAAAGTAAATATAATTTTTAGATGAAAAATTAAAATTTAAAGATGTTGTGAAGAAAAATGGTGGCAAAAAAAAAAAAAAAAAAAAAAAAAAAAAAAAAAATCCAAGGCCTAATAGAAAAACACTATAATTATTTTAATATGATAATATATAATAATAGGTAGATATTTTTGGATATAATAAATTAAACTCTAATATAAGAATATATTTTAAATCTCATCTTACCAAAATTATTTTTTTGATTGCATAAATAATTAAATTAAATTGGTTTTAGGAAATATAAAATTAATTAATATATTTTAGAAGTAACTTACTTTAATTTATTATTATTATTTTTCTTAGAAGAATATTTTAGATTATATATTATATTTTAAAAAAAAATTATTTAGATAAGTCTTATTGAAAATCAAATACAAAATTATATATATTTATGTTATTTTATTGAAAAATAATCAACATGAGTTTATTTTCAAAATATTTATTAAAATCAAAATATCTTAAAGATTGACTACAAAATATCTTATTTTTATTCTAAATAAGACATACATTGTATTATGTAGGCAATACCTACATAATAAGGAGAATAAAATGTTTGCTCTTAACGTTCTTTGGAAGACTTCATAGCAACATTATTGACCAATTAGATGAGTAAAATGATTTAATTTATAAAAACTAAAAGAGCACATTTTCTTCTACATAAATCTAAAAGGATAAGACTACTTCAATATAATGTGTAGTAGTCTAACTTTAATTTGGATCTCTTAGATTTTTTAAGATTTCAAAAAAAAAATTTAAAATTTAGTCTAAACTATAAAAAAAACCAAATAATTTATTTTAATTTTAAATTTTAATTTTATTTAAATTTTATTCTTCCCTCTAAAGCTTTTATATATAATACAAAATACATCTTTGTTGTAGAATTCCAAAAATCTTCTAATTGATAATTTTTTTTATAAGAATAGTAACTTTTTTTAAATAAGAAATATAATACATTCTTACTTTTTATAATCTTAGAGAATATTTTTATATTTTATTATATATATATATGTTGGAATAAAAATTTATAAAATTATATAACAAGCCAACTTTGCCAAAAATTTATCTTCCAAATGTATAAAATATAATTTAAATTAATCACCACTTTAAAAAAAATTATAAACTATGTAGAATCTATATAATAAAAATAATTTAACAAAAATATATGAAATGATTTAATAATAAATTAATTGAAGTATATTCATCTCATGGATCATAATAAATTATATACAAAAAGATATAATATAAATTTGGAAAAAATTTATTTTAGGTCTCAACTTTTTTTTAGAAAATAAGTTATAGATAAAAATTTTATAAGATATTAAAAGAATGTAGACAAATAATAAGAAGGTGAATTTTTATTATATTTTTCAAAAAAATAATTATGCATACTCTTTGATAATAAGTATATCTCTTTGATTTTAAATAAGCTATTTTTACAATTATATATAATATAAAGACTTCAATTACTATGAAATTTATATATATTTATAATTTTTTTTAAAAAATAAAATTATTATAATTAAAAATTAAATAATTAAATAATATATTTAATAATAAAGATAAAATTTATTAAAAATATTTATAAAATAATTTTTATTTTTAAGATAAGGATATATTTATTTCAAAGAAAATTAAAAATATAGATTTTAATATTAAAAATAAATAAAAAAAGAAGATAAAAATAGATATAGAGTCCATATTTAATATCTATTAGAAATATAAATTTTTATATTTTTTTAAATTTTTTAATCTTTTACGATTATCTTAAAATATTCTTAAAATTTACTCTGTATCCTAAATAAGAAGTTTAAAAATAGATTTATATCATATTTTCTTTAAAGAAGCTTTATCTAATAGCTTTGTATGTAAGCTTTTGAAAAAAAAAATATTTAGAAGCTTTGTAGTAGCTTAATCATCAAGTCTTGATGAAATAAAATATTTAAAAAATTCTATTAATATCATAAGTTATAGAATATTATAATGATAGAATTAAAACTTATATATATATATATATATATATATATATATGCAAAATTAAGGTTGTTGCCTATATTGCTCTCTATACCAATGATATATATAAAAAACATCACCAACATATACTCTTCATCTATGATTTTGATGGATGCTTTGGTTTGGAGATTTTATATAAAGATTTGCAAGATTAATGTGAAGCAAGACCAATATGGCAATATGTTCTATATTTTTTTTACTCATCTTAAATTGCTTCAACTTATGCCCATTTATCACAATTTTTTATTTTTAGATGTAACATATAAAAATAACAAGTTAAAATATTCATACTTTCATATTATTCATGTCACTAGGCTATATGCTATTTTCTTTGTAATTTTTATTTTTATAAAAATTGAAGATGAAATATCATATGATATTGCTATCAGTTATATTTAATGCCTGCTTCATAAGAACCAAGTCTCAAATATCTTTATTATGGATTGTAAGCTTGATCTTATGGTAGCTTTGAAGTAGCATTTTTTTGACACACATATCTTTCTTTGTATTTTTATATCAAAAAAAATCTTATAAAGAATTACAAGCTAAAAATTTGTTAAAAGTTCCAAAGATGACTACCAAAACATAAAGGCTTAAAGAGCAATAGTTCTTATATTCTTATTTTTTGGTTTTTATAATGTTTTAAAATAATTTTATATAAAAAATTAATTAATTGCCTTGTCTTTGTCTTATAGGTAGTTTATTTGGATATAGAAGTGACTTTCATAAAAATTGGAAAAAATTCCAAAGCAAGTCTATAAGAAGACATCCACAAGTTATAGAATATCTGACAAAAATGTAGATTGATTGATATAAACATCAATTTATTTTTGTATTGTCATATTACATATTGTCTTATTTGAGAATGCATTTGGCACTTGGCTATAAAATCCAAACTTACATATTGCAATTAACCAAGAACCTAACAACCTTAATATAATTTTAAATAAATTCCAATTGAATCCTTAACAATCTTAATAAAATCTTTAAAAAATTATAAGAAAATCCTAAAGAATTCTAATGAAATTATAAAAAGATATTAATTTTTTTAGGATTTATAATTTCAAATCTCAAATAGATAAAAATAGATTAATTTGATAATATCATTTATAATTTATATTCTTTAGGATTTCTTTATAATTTATAAAAAATCCTAGAATAATATTAATTGAATTTTAACCAAATCCTAATCAAATCCTAATCAAATCTTAATCAAATTATAATCAATTTTAATCAAATTCTAATGAAATATTAATCAAATTCTAATCAAATCCTAATAAAGTTCTAATACAATCCTAAATCAAATTTTAAATCAAATCCTAATCAAATCCTAAATCAAATCTTAAGTCAAATTTTAAGTCAAATCCTAATCAAATCCTAAATCAAATTTTAAGTCAAATCCTAAGTAAAATCCTAATCAAATCTGAATATCTTAAATAAATCTTAATGAAATCCTAATGAAATCCTAATAAAATTTTAATATCTTAAATAAATCCTAATCAATTTCTAATAAAATCTTAATAGAGTCCTATATCATGGACAAAAGATCTATTCTAATAGTTATCTAGATAATATAAATAAGTATAAATAGATAAAAATAAATTAATATGATAATATCTTATAAAAAAGCTTTCTAGAAGCTTCATAGATGCAATTTCATATTTATACATGTCTGTAGGTGATTAATAGGTTAAAAATTTGGTGAAAAAGTTAGCTACATGTTGTACATGTTGATAGCTTGTGCAACAAGTTAAATACATGGCACACACATAGAAAACTTATCTTGCAAGTTTGACATGTGTCTTATAAATTGGACATGTATTGGAGGTCTTATAAAACGTCGTTACATAGATAATATATATAGAGAGAAGAATTAAGCCTTCTTCTCTCTTGTCAATTCTTTTCTTGCTTCTAATCTAATTCAAGATTAACACAAATGCACATATAATATCAAAGCTTTGTCTTCTCTTGATTAAAAATAGATTACTTTTTTTACTTAATAAGACATAAGCATATTAGAAGTTGTAGATTATCCACTTCTAAATTGATATTGTTCTTAGAAGTTTTTTTTTGTTCTTGAGTGTTTTATTTTACAGTGAGTGTAGATACTTTTCTTTCTATTATATTATTATGACAAAGTTTGTTGAAATGAAGAATACAATGGCACAAATGCAAGAGAAAATGAGAGAGTTAATATTTGTAATACATCAGCTTAATGTACTGCCACAAGGAGCAACAAGATTAATAGAAGGTAAAGATATAGAGATGATTAGAGCTGCTTCAATGTCTATACTAAGTCATACTACTTTACCTATAATAGAACACTATCCGAGCATCAAAGAGACAAGAATTAGTTTGTTTGAAAAATGTGATGGCATAAAATTTAAATTTTGAGGATTCATCAATCAAGTACAACTGGTGATTGAACTTCAACCTCAAAGTAGTCCAATTCAAGGATCACAAGTTAGGTTTATTGAAACACTACTTTCAAATTTTATTTTATTATAAATTTTATTTTTTTTATAAATGATGTAATCTAATATTAGATAATTTGGAGATATTTTAGTAAAATTTTAATCTATGTACAAAAAATATGATGCGATTCATATTACAACCAATAAGATCCATATCTAATAACAAAACAATCGATCAGTGATATTATATACTTCACAATTTTAACAACTAGCAATTGATATCAAGTGGAATGATGTTGTATGTATTAGCCAATTTTTCTATGGATTATAATATGAAATAAAGAAATTGATGCTCAACTTATCTGTTCTTCAAACATTTAGTCAAGCAATTAACTTTGCTGTAAATTGTGACAATTGACTTTTTGAATTTCAATCTATGAGTAGCATAAGAAAGCTTCAACATTATTGTAATACAATGGTAATATCAATATTTTTTCAATACATATATTTGGAAGTAAAAGACATATAAATTGACACGATATGTTCTAAATTTCTTATAGAACAAAAAAAGACTTGTCATTGTTGTGGTGAAAGTCCGCTTCAGGTAGACGCAAGGTCCCTCTTTACAATCAAGTTGGATCCAATATGCACAAACTTTTTTAAATTTTTCTTTTATAGTCACAAAACCATGCGTATAATAAATCAACAAACTAGAAGCTTGGAAATTTATAAATCAAAATCCAGCCATTTATATAAGTTCAAATTTTGGAAGCATAGAGTTCACTTCTTTAATCATCTTTACAAAAATTCTCAACCATGAATTCATTACCGATCACCAGATATCATCAAAATATTAGCAAGTAATTATATAAGTAAAACCAAACCAAAAACTTGAAAATTCATAATTGAAGATCTAGCCATTCAAATAAGCTCAAAATTTGGGAAAACATATCTCATACCTTTGACTATTGTCACATAATTTTTGAGCTGTGAATTCATTGTTGATCGTTAGATAACACCAAATCCTTGGCAGGTACTTTTAGAAGTCAAATCTCAATCTGAAACTTGAAAATTCATGATTGAAGATCTAGCCGTTCAAATAAGCTCAAAATTTGGGAAAACATAACTCATATCTTTGATCCTCATCACATAAATTTTGAGCTATGAATTCATTGCCGATCGTTAGATATCACCAAATCCTTGGTAGGTACTTTTAAAAGTCAAAACCCTAGACACCTAAGAACAAATTTGCCATTACTCCCTAATCAAAGTCTCAATTGATATGAGATTTTAGACATAGACTCTTTATAGTATAAGTAATATGTACACAAAAAATGAGCTTCAAATTCTTCTTGAAACTCAAGTTCTAGCTTAAAGCAAATCCTTCTATTTATCTAACTTCTTCAAAACCCCAGTTTAGTTTGCTGGGTTTAACTAGCCATATCTCACTCATTCTAAACTCATTTCTATCAATTCTTGGACGTAAAATGTGTAGCTTGAAGTCTAGTTTCTAACCCAACTTTTGGATTTCTTGCAAGTATCTTAAAACTTCTAATATACCCTGAAAAGTGACAGTAAGTGTCATATTAGTAGTCTAAGTTTAAACAAGCATATCTCTCTCATCTAAGCTCCAAATCCTGCGTTTCTACCACCTAAACTCATGCCAAGAAGAAGCTCTTCTTGAATACCTCTCTGCATTTGCCAAAAAACTCCGTCTTCTTCTCCTCCGAGCTCGTCAAAGAAGTCGCAGCCAAGGTCTTCATTGTCCAAGTCAACAATTAATAGTTTAAAGTTATAAAAACCCCAAATCTAATCCTCCAAGTCAGCACTATTAATGGTAGCCGACTATTGACATCTAAATCTACTATTTATCCTTGGTAAATCCTAAATTCAATCTCAAAGTCAAAATTCCTTATATCTACAAATATAACCCTGAATCTACTAAAATCTAAGATTGGAAAAAAGATAAAAGAAATAAAAGAAAGTTTCAAGGCTAGATCAAAGTTAAAGTTAAGATTAAAGATAAGGTAAAATTTTAACCAAAGAAAAAGAAAGAAAGTGAGAAATTTTTCCTAAACTATATAAAAACTTAGATTGGTAAGAAGAAAGAAAGAACTTAATAAAATTTTGAAGAAAAGATAGTTAAGTTAGGTTTCTATATATGGATGTATTTACTTCACGACATCCACCCCCTCCAGACCTGCACATCCTCCGGCATGTGCCACCATTCACCCTTCATCCTATTCGTCTTCATCTTGAATTTCTTTATCTTCTTGGTTCCATTGTTCGTCAGACACGTACATTTCAAAGTCTTCAGGTAGACAATTATTATTTCTTCTTCGGAAAGCTTTCACTCGTTTTCTTGCTATTGGAATTTGGATAGATGTTCCATCTAACTCTCGAAGTGAATGAGTTCCATTGTCATGAGCAATTACAATAATATATGGTCCAAACCATCTCCGAGAAAATTTTCTTTGCGTACTATGTTGGTGGTCCAAAGTATTGTCATAAACCACTACCCAATCACCTTCCAAGATTGGTTTCAAATGCAATCGATGAGTTTGATCAAATCATGTTTTATTTTTCAATCTTGCTGCTTTCAACCTATCTAGTGCCAATTGGTGGTCTTCTGATAGTCTCTCAATTTGTTGGATCCAGAGTTCCAAAAGTCTTTCACAAGATTGTGCTTATATTATAGAAAAACTAAACACACTGTTTATCATTATTCAAAGAAACAATACAACTACAAAAAAAAAAAAATGATTGTCAGAAAAGACAGTATGTCTAGAAACAAGTTTGTTCAACTACAATAGAGACCAAGCAACTCAAATCTTCTATAATTCCTAATAAAAGTCTTATTTTCTCCTTAGAACTTTCTCCTTGTTTTATAATAGATGTGTATTTGAAATCTAAAAATCACAATGCCTTTGCCTTGTTAGATTTAGAAGCCTCAGTGTGTTTTTTAAATAAAAAATTTGTTAAAAGTCATAGAATATCTTTAGTACAAAAAATTAAACTTGTATATGTATAAGTCATAGATGGTGGACTATTATCTTTTGGAGATGTTATTTATAAAATTCTTCCTATAATTGTAATAATAAATGGTCATAAAAGTTACGTAATTTTTAATATAATTAAATCTTCATCGAATCCAATTATTTTAGATTTATCATGGCTAGAAAAATATAATCCTTAAGTAGATTGGATTTTTTATAAACTTAATTTTTTTCAAAGCATTAATAAGAGTCTTGTTAATCAAATAAAAAGCCATAAGTCTGGTATAGTAAAACATGTACTTATAGGTACAAAAACTTTTATGCATGTAATAAAAGAAGGATCACCTTTTGTTATTTATGCTACATCTATTCCTAATAGTGGAAAGTCTTTAAGTGGCATTCTAAGCCAATACCAAGATTATCAAGATTTTTTTTTAAAAAAAAAATATTGTCTATATGATTATTCAATCAATTTCAAAGAGGGAACTCAACTTCTATTTGGATCAATCTATAGTTTATCACAAAATGAGTTGGTTGAACTCAAAGAATTCATTCATAAGAACTCGACCAAGAATTTCATACGTAATTCAAAATCTTCAATAGGAGCTCCTATCTTGTTTGTAAAGAAAAAAAATAGATCACTACAGATATATGTAAATTATCAAGGGCTCAACAAGATTACTATCAAGAATAGATATCCTTTACTTTTGATATCTGGACTTCTTGATCAATTGAATCAAGTTAAGATCTATGTAAAAATAGATCTAGGAAGAGCATATAATTTGGTCGACATCAAAGAAGAAGATAAATAAAAGACTACATTTTAAACAAGGTATGGATACTTTGAATATAATTTTATGCCTTTTAGACTCACAAATCTATCAATTGCTTTTCAATATCTCATGTATGATATTTTTTATGAGTTTCAAAATAATTATATTATCTCTTACCTAGATGATATTTTAATCTACTCTAAAAATATATAAGAGTATGAATTACATATTTTTCATATCTTATAAAAACTTAAAGATACAAAATTATATGCAAAGATGGAAAAGTATGTATTTCATATTATTTAAATTGACTTTTTAGGATATATCATTTCAAATGATGCTTTCATAATAGATCCTAAGAAAATCTAGACAATTATGGACTAAAAGATTCTAAGAACAATAACAAATATGTAATATTTTTTGAAATTTGTCAATTACTACCGAATCTTCATTAAGAATTTTTTTAAAGTTATAGCTCTATTTACACACTTAACTTATAAGGACAAACTTGAGTGGAATAAAGAAGCAAAAACATTGTTTAAAGCTTTGAAGACAATTTTTATTTGTGCACTAATCTTATATCGTATCAATTTTTTTAAAATTTTATTTATTTAATTATTTATAGAAATAAATATATCAAACTTTATTTTGGATGTAATATTATTATAAATAGAAATAGATGATAAATTCCATGTAATAGTTTTTTATTTTAGAAAATTTTCAACAACAAAGATCAACTATAAAATCCATCATAAAAAACTTCTTACAATTGTGGATTCTTTTCAAGAATGACATCACTATCTAGAAGGCACTTCTAATTCAATCATTGTATATACAGATCACAAGAATCCTAAATACTTCATATCAACATACGTGTTGAAATGTTATCAAATTTATTAGAGTATGTCTTTAATAAGATTTGAATTTATTACAACTTATTGGCTAAAAAAATAACAAGGTTTATTTGATACCTTTTTTAAACATTCTTATCTTATATCAAAAGGACAAGATGCAGCTTTTAATCAACAAAGAACACTCCTCTTGAAGTCAAAGCAATTTCATCTTTCAATAATAAAATCATCATTGATTGTTGATTCAACTTTTTTCTAGTTAAATATGTCCTCAAATCCTCTCATTTGTAATATTAAAAATGATTCTTCTAAATCTCATGATACTTCAAAGTTCAAATTCAAAGACAATCTATTTTATTTCAAAAGATGCTTATATATTCTAAAAGGTGAAGCATAACTACATGTTTTTGAAGCTCGTCATAACTTTCCTATAATAGGACATTTTAGATATAAGAAGACTTTGGAGCTAATATGAAGAGATTTTTAGTGGCCTCAAATGTGAAAGATAATTAAAGAGTTTGTACGTTTGTACAATATTTGTTTAAGATCAAAAATTCCTTATTATTAATCTTATGGACTTCTCCAATAATTATCTATATAAGAATAATCTTAGTCTTTTGTTTTTATAGATTTTATCATGGATCTTTTAAATTTAAGTATGATTTTATATTTGTGATTGTAGATTATTTCATCAAGATGGCATATTTTATACTATGTACAAAATCTATCATAGGTGAAAAAATAGCTAAACTCTTCTTTGACAATATCTATTACTATCATGGATTACTAAGGGATATTATATCAAAGAGAGGGATGCAATTTATATCAAGATTCTAGAGAATCATTTTTAAAATATTGAAGGTGGATATAGAATTATTTTTAATTTTCTATCTTTAAACTAATGGACAAAAAAAATGGATAAATCAAATTTTGGAGCAATATTTGAAGTATACTATCAATTATTATTAAGATAATCAGACAATTCTTTTGCCATTGATAAAGTTTGCTTACAATAATTTGGTACATTCTTGTACTTAACAAATTCCATTCTTTGCCAATTATGATCATTATCTATGACTTGATACTTTTGACTTCTTAAAAGTTGATAATCTTGCAGCAAAAGATTTAACAAATCAATTATTAGAGCTATATATAATAATGAAGGCATAATTAAAGGAAGTTCAAGAATGACAAAAGATCAATGCAGATATCTATTGCAAGAAACAATCTCAATTCTATGTAGGCAATAAGGTATAGTTATTTTATTATAATATCAAGACTATTTATTCTTATATTAAGCTGGATTATTGTAAGCTTTGACCAATTCTAATTTGTGAATAGATTAATCCAATTGCTTATCAATTATACTTATAAGAATTTATAAAGATCTATTATATATTTCACATATTATTATTCACGTCATATAAGATAGTGGATATACAAAGAAGAAGACACAAGCCATTTCCTCCTATAGAAGTGGACAATAATAAAGAATTTGACATAGAAGAGGTCTTAAATTCAAGACAATATCAAAATTAGTTGGAATATCTTGTAAATTGGTATAAATATGATATTAATGAATATACATAGGAGCTATCTAAGAATCTAATAAATACATTAGCTAAAGTCAATACTTTTGATCGATGACATCTATTAAAATCATGATAAAGAATCAACAAAATCTTTGCTGTAAAACAAAGCATATTCAATAGAGATTTTATTCTATCTTGTATCATTGTTTGTTATTCCTTTGAATTTTTTAGCATTAGAGAAACAAAAAATCAGCAACCAATAAATTCAGCTCAAAAGCTAATATTTATTGACTTATCAAATGAGACATTACAACTATCACAACCTTCACGATAATATAATAGAAAAGAAGATCTTCAAGAACAACATGTTCTTTCTTGGATTAATAGTGAAATATAACATGTTTGGTATCATGACCTTAGAAGAAATTCTTGATGTTTGATGATATTTTTAAAGGTAAGAACTATTCTCAATAGTATTCTAAATATTTTCATTGAAAAAAATTATGAAGGCCTCAAAAATAATCAAATATCAAGGTGATCCTTCTACCCTGATATGAGATATTATCAATGGCTAAGAGAACCAATCAACTACCTTCAAATAAAACAAAGATCAGAGTATGTACCAAATATAATTTGGCACATCTTGCACTTTTTCAACATATAATCACCACTTCTTATAGAACTTGTTTCTAAAAAGAGGGATAATATCACGGATATTATATCTACTTTAATAGTTATTTGAATAATATTAGGAACATATACTTTGGAGGTTCACAAAACCTTCTAGAATATTTTAGAAGCTTCTTGAATTAATGAAAGTCAGTTGAGAAGCTTCCTAGTTAGTGAAAGTAGCTTGAGAAGCTTCATAGTTAATAGAAGGAGCTCAAGAAGCTTCCTAATTGATAGAAGCTGTTCAAAAAGCTTCTAAGTTTAATAGAAGCTACTCAAGAAGCTTCCTAGTTGATAGAAGCTGCTCAAAAAGCTTCTTAGTTTGATAGAAGCCGCTCAAGAAGCATCTTAGATAGGGATATATATGAGAGTCAAGGTTGAAGAGTTCTTCAATCTCAATCATGCATCTCGTGAAGTTCTAGATTGCCTTTCTTGGTGCTGTTTGTATATTCATCTAATTAATTCAAATTCTTATTAGTTTCTATTTGAAACCTTATCCTAATTCAAGTCTCTTGTTTTGTATTCTTATGTCTTTGATAGTTTGTCAAGATTGACTTCATCTTTAATATCAGAGTTGGATCTTTTTTGTTAGAGAAAAAATTACCTTTCTTCTTGAAGGTATACCAACGCTTTAGAGGTTATGGATTATCCTCCTTTAAATTGATATTTTCTTTATCACAATATTAGAGCTTCATCACTCTTGTGAGAAAGTAAATCACCCCTCTTCTTGAAGATCTTAAAGCATTTTAGAGGTTGTGGATTATCCTCTTCTAAATTGATGTTATCTTTTTATAAATTCATTTTTTTTTTCTTTAAAGATGGTTAGAGGTCAAGATATTAATATGACCAAATCTTCTAAATCTAAATTAAATGCTATTATAAATACTTTTACTACATTATTTGCTAAGATTGAGGAGATTAAAGGAGTTATTACAAAACTTCATAATGACATAACATCTGGAATATTACAATCTAGACTGCATTCATTTCCAATTTTTGCGCTTGAGGATGTAGTACTATCTATGCTATGCCAAGAAAATCTATTTATTCAGCAACATAAGGAGCCTCGAGTTAACCTTCCGGAGAAATATGATGATACACATTCAAAATTCTGAGGATTTGTTAATCAAATTCAATTGCTAACAGTTCTACAACATGACACTCATTTAATAAAAGAATCACGGATTAGATTAACTAGCACGTTGCTTATGGAAGAAGCATTATCATGGTTTTTTTCCTTATTTGAAAAGAAATCATTAATTTTGAGCAATTTTGAAGTTTTCATAGAAGCATTTAGAAAACATGATAAGGCTCATTGGGCAACAATTAAGATCCGAGCATTGCGTCAAGAGGTGTATTTTGTAGCAGTCTATTTATCCAATTTTAGGCAACTAGCATACAATATCAATTGAGATGAAGAAGCCTTAATAAATCAATTTTGTTAGAGATTAAGAGATAATGTGAAAGATTTATTATTATTGCTTCTAAATCCACAATCACTCAATGAAACTATTAGCCAAGCCGTAAAATATGAAAATGAATTATTCCAATGTTGTCAAGACCAAAGTTTATAGGCTTGAGTAAAATAATATACAATCCAACACATTCTTATTACATTGATAAGTATTTTGAATTCACATTCACAAGTAGAAGATATACAATTTGATATAGTATGTTTTAAACCTCTTAGTCCATAAGAAAAGAAGTACCAAATAGAAAAAAGCCTATGCTTGTATTATAGTGAAAAAGGTTACAAGGTTGGCAATTGTCCAAAAAAACAAAATTGACACATTATCAAAATTAAAAGTACAATTATTGAGAAAAATAAATATATTTAGCCATAGTAGGGATTGTTGAGCTTGACAATCCAATATTACAAAACTATTAAGGTTCCTCTCTTTCTACTCAACCTGCTTGTTGTTTTACATTTTTTTTATATTTAGGCCCTTAGAAGCTTCAGGCAATTGCCTTATTGGATTTGGAGGCATCTGCTTATTTCATAGACGAGGCATTCACTAAACTTTATAAAATTCTTTTAGTACAGAAATCCAAACCTATTCATGTAGAGATAATAGATGGACAATCCTTATTCTTTGATAGTATCATCCTTGAAACCACACTTATAGAAGTGTCGCTCAAAGATTATAGAAGCTAAATTGTATTCAATGTTATTAGAATTCCTTCAAATCCTATTATTCTTGTACTATTTTGGTTGAAAAAATATAATCCATATATAGATTGAAGATCACAAAGAATAATATTTCCAATAGAAATTCCTATAAATTTTTTTTTGTAAAAAGTCACGAATTGATAAGTCTTTATTTGCTAAAATAAAAACTTTTATAAGATCGGCCAAAGAAGGTATATCATGTGTTATTTATATGATTCCAATTAAAGAAGATATGACTTCATTGATAAGTATTCCAATATAGTGTAGAAAATTTTAAGATTTTTTTCAGAAGAATACTAATATATTATCAAAGAACCAATAATAAAATAGTGCTACAAATCTTCAGAAGAGAACGCAACTACCTTTTAGTCCAATCTATAATCTTTTTAAAAATGAGCTTTTGGCATTGAAGGATTATATTGATGAAAATCTTGTAAAGAATTTCATGATGTATTCAAAGTTTCTAACAGATGCACCTATTTTCTTTGTGAAGAAGAAAGATGGTTCTTTACGTATGTATATTGATTATCAGGGATTGAATAAGATAATAAAGAAGAATTGTTATCCACTACCATTAATCTCAGGACTTTTGGAACAACTTGATGAAGCCAAGGTCTACACTATGATAGATCTTTGTGGAGTATACAACCTCGTATAAATCAAGGAGTGAGATGAATAGAAGACCACATTTTGGATAAGATATGGACATTTTAAATATAATGTCGCACCTTTTAGACTAACAAATATATTTGCTATCTTTCAATATTTAATGAATGATATCTTTTGAGAGTACTTAGACAAGTTTATGGTGATATATCTTGATGACTTCTTGATCTACTCAAAAAATCTAGAGGAACATGAGGGACATATCAAGTTGATATTATAAAAGTTGCGAGATGCAAGTTTATATGCCAAACTAGAGAAATGTGTATTTCATCAATTCAAGATGGAATTTTTGGGATACATCATATCTACTAAGAGTTTGGCAATAGATTCCAAGAAAGTAGAGGTGATTATATAATGGGCCATTCTGAAGACTGTGAGAGACGTACAATGTTTTCTTGGATTTGCCAACTTCTATCAGATCTTTATAAAAAATTACTCTCAAGTTGCCATCCCTCTTATTTAATTAATATATAAGGATAAATTAGAATGGGGGTTTTAAGTAGAGAAGGCATTCTAAGATCTCAAGATGGCATTTATCACAACCTCAATCTTGATGCATCCAAATTTTATAAAAGCATTCTATATGAAAATTGATACTTTGGATTTTGCACTAAGGGCCATACTTTTATAAATGGATATAGATGACAAACTCCATCCTATTACATTTTATTCTCAAAAATTCTCTGTTGCCAAAATTAATTATTAAATCCACAATAAAGAGCTTCTTGCTATTGTGGATTTTTTTCAAAAATGGCATCATATTTTTAAAAGAATATTACATCCTATGACTATATATATAGATCACAAGAATTTGAAATATTTTATATCAGCTTGAATTTCTAATTATTGTCAAGCTTGATAGAATATGTCGCTATTTCAATTTAATTTTGTTATTATTTATCGACTTAGGAAGCAACAAGGATTGTCTGATGCTTAATTGAAGAAATTATATTTTGTACCAAGGATAGGGGAGGAAATATTTGATCAACAATATATAACTTTGTTGAAACTAGAGCAATTTTGCCTTTGCACCACCATTACATTGACACTTATTGATTCTAATTTCCTTGATGAAATGCATGCTGTAACTACTAATAATGCTTTGACCCTTGATGTCAAGTGTTGCTTGAAAGAAAATATTATCAAGTTCAAGCTTGAAGAAGATCTTCTATACTTGGAAGAATGTTTGTATATTCCAAAAGGACCAACATGATTACATATTCTTCAATCTCACTATGATTTTTAATTGCAGGTCACTTTGGATTAAACAAGACCTTAGAACTTATTTTCCAAGATTTTTGGTGGCCTCAAATGTGAAAAGCAATGAAGGACTTTGTGCTCTCTTATGACATTTGTTTAAGGTCCAAAAATCCTCGACATCGCCCTTATAGGCTTTTACAACCCTTGCTTGTTCCAAGATGATCATGATCTTCTATCTTGATGGATTTCATCATAGATCTATCGCCATCCAATTTATTGAGTAATATCCTTGTAGTAGTTGATCAACTCATAAAGATGACTCATTTCATTCCTTACAAGAAGATTGCATCTAGTGAAGAAATAGTAAGGCTCTTTCTTGATAATATATATCAATATTATGGCCTACTAGATGATATTATGTCCAATCGAGGATCCCAATTCATATCCAAGTTTTAGAAATGTCTTTTTGAAATATTAAAGGTGGATATTAAACTTTCTTTGGCTTTCTATTCTCAAATTGATGGCCAAACAAAACAAGTTAATTGAATTTTGGAGCAATATTTATAATACAGCATCAACTATCAACAAGACAATTGGATCTCATATCTACCATTAACAAAGTTTGCATATAATAATAGTATTTATGCTTTAACTCAAAAAATACCATTTTATTCTAACTATGGATATCACTCAAAGCTTGATCTACAAGGTATGCCAAAAAACAACAATCCAATAGCTGAAAGATTTCCAAAGCATCTATCACAATATCAAACAACCTTGAAGCTTTAATTGCAAGTAGTTCAAGATATTTATAATATATCTATACATAAATTTAGAAATCAATTGTTTATTTTTTATATTCGAGATAAGATATGGTTTCTTTGACGAAACATCAAGATCAAGCGACCATGCGATAAGTTGGATTATTAGAGGTTAGGACCATTTTCTATCCAAAAACAAATTAATCTAGTGGCATATCGCTTAGAATGATCATCTTCTATGAAGGTACATCTAGTTTTTTATGTTTCTTTTTTAGAGCCTTATAGAAAGTTGTACATTTTGGAAAGAGTACAATAATCGCTGTCTAGTATTGAAATCAAAAACCATAAAGAATACAAGATTATAAAAGTACTTGATTCACGGCAAAAGTGGAACAAATTAGAATATTTTGTTCATTGGTGAGACTATGATATTAATGAGCATACATAAGAACCGGCCAAAAATCTTACCAATGTATCTCAAAAGGTACAAGAATTTCATCGACTCTATTCCCACAAATCCAAATGTGTTCAATGATAACTTCTTGGTGAAGATTGGATTCTAAGAATATTCATAAGAAGGAGAGAATTAAATTAAAGCCTTCATCAATATGTAACCATCTATTCTAAAATAGAATAGAGCGGTAGAAGCCAGTCAATCACTATATCAAACCTTCAAGCGTTGAGAGAACAACATTCAGAAGCTTCACTTGTTACATAAGCTTTGAACCAACTAGTGCAATTTTTATAGCCTTCAATTGAACAAAGTGAAGATGATACATTTTAGTGATAAGTATGACCTCAATTGGAGCCATTAAGAGCAAGATTCAACCATGTAAGTCTTGATTCTAATACTTGAGCTTTGATGATATTGCTTAAGCTTAGAAAGGTGAATCCTTTTAAGCTTGAGATCTTATTTTGAAGATGTTTTGAAGGCCGCAATGAAGATGAGATCCTTAAATGGGATGTTTCAATAATAAAGGTACTAACTCAAGGCTATAAGCAATTTTTTCAAGGACCAATAGAACTTATTGCCTAAGAATAAAGAACAAAATATATAACTTCATTAATGTAGTATATTTTCAATTTTTTATGTATATAGAAAGATTGAATTTTCTTAGAATTTGTCGCTAGAAAAAGAGGTGATATTAGGGATATATACTTTAGAGGTTCACAGAAGCTTTTAGAACATTTTAGAGGTTTTTTACTTCATAAAAGTTAATTGAAAAGCTTCCTAGTTGGTGAAAGTAGCTCAAGAAGCTTTGTAGTTAGTAGAAAGAGCTCAAGAAGCTTTCCAATTGATAGAAGTTGTTTGAGAAGCTTCTTTGTTTGATAGAAGCTACTCAAGAAGCATTCTAGATAGGAGTATATATGGAAGTCGAGGCTTAAGAATTCTTCAGTCTCACCAATGTATTTTTTGGAGTTCTAGCTTGCATTTCTTACTATTATTTGTGTACTTATCTAGTTAATTTAAGTTTTTATTGATTTCTTTTGGAAATCTTGTCCTAATTCAAATCTCTTGCTCTATATTCTTGTGTCATTGACAAATAATATATACAGGTAGAAGTAAATTAAAATAGCTTAATTTGATAATATCTTATAGAGAAGCTTTTTAAAAACTTCATAGATACAATTTCATATTTATACATGTCTATAGGTGATTGATAAATTAAAAACTTTACTAACAAGTTAGCCATGTATCGCACTTGTTGGTAGCTTGTAGAATAAGTTAAATACATGGCATATATATAAGAAATTATCAAGAATGTAAAATAGTGAGTTAGTAAAGAGACAAGGAAAAGATTATAGAACTAAAATGATTTGAAGAACAAATAACTGGATTGACAAGAATAAAAAATTAGATGATTGATAAGAACAAGGAACTAGATTGATATCAAAAACCAAAACAACACTTTAGATTGCTCCAAGACTTGTATTGGTAGGACTGAGGTATACTTTGGTCTTGCCTCCTATTTATATTACAAGGTCTATGTCCTATTGAACCTTTTAAGAATATCTTAGAAGATTTTAGAAGAGTGATAGAGATTCTAGAAGATTGAGGCAAATTCAAGAAGACTAAAGAAGATTTTAAAAGATTTTAAAAGGTTACGGGAGATTTTAGAAGATTGAAGAAGATTCTAGAAGATTTTAGAAGACTATAAAAGATTCTAAAAAAGATTCTAAAGAAGATTCTAGAAGATTTTAGAAGACTATAAAAGATTCTAAAAAAGATTCTAAAGAAGATTCTAAAAGATTTTGGAAGATTCTAAAAAACTATGAAAGATTTTAGAAGATTATGGAAGGTTCTAAAAAACTATAGAAGGTTCTAGAATGTGGTGCCTTGAAGTATGTCTATGACATCACTTCTTCTTTAAGTGACAAGTTCCATGAAGAGCCAAAATAATTTGATGATCAAATTGCTTGAAGAAATCTAGAATTTGTCTGAATAAAGAAGCAATATGTTTTGTTTTTTGTTTGTTAATTACCAAAGAGTATTATCAAAGCTTGGGCATTTGAATCAAGATTTTTGTGATGAGGTTGAATCTCCAAAGACTCCAAACATGACCTTACTTGACATTAGAATACTCTTTCTTTGCCTTGTTCATGTTCTTCAAATCCAACAGATTGTGAAAGTTGCAATGGTTCACCAATTGCTTGTGTGGCAAAAGAATCTTTTGACTCTTGTTCTTGCAAATACCTTGAAATATAAAGATTTGACATGGTAATAAACAAGCTTCTACAATGATCTATTTTATTTTTTTTAAAAATGACTATGCAAGTGAAGGTCTTGGTGTGGCTCTCCTTCTTTTATATTGGTCTTCTATCACTAGTAGAAAAGCGTCATTTAAAAGCCAAGAGATATTGGTGTCTAAAAAAATCTTCAATGGCAATTATATCTAGATTTTTTAGGATATCATTGATGGAATTTATAAACTTTTTTAGATATATTCTTAAGATTATCTGAAGATTTTCATATTCTTACACTAACTCCATAGTCCTTCCAATGAATAAAATATTCCAATTATCCATGTTTTATATGTAAATCTAATATTTTATCTAGTTTATAATCAATCTCTTGATTGATTTTAATTGGAGCTGCTAGTAGAAGATTTCTTTCAATAATATTTAATTTATAATAGGTTTTTAAAAGCAAGGCATAAAAGACTAGATGAATGCACATACTACTTGGTAGTTTAAGATAAAAACTTATTAAATTTACTTGATATAGAATCGTAATTGGTCCAAGTCTTTGATAGTCTAACTTCCGTAATGATCAAGTTATTTGTATATTTTGTCCAAGTAGCCAAATTTGATCTCCTATCTTAAACTTTGGTTGGTTCTTGTGATGAATGTCTATATAACCTTTATATTAGTCTTGAGCCATTTGTAGTTGAAATTTTAATTTTTTATAGATGGCCATCAAATAAGTAGCTTGATTTTTTGCAACAGGACTTCCCACATCTTCAATTTGGAATGGATCTGCTATAGGATGGTATCCATAGTTTGAAAAGAATGGAATTTGCTTTGTGGAAGAATGTTCGGTGTTATTGTATGCAAACTTGGCCAATAGTAGGAGGTCTATTCAATCATCTTATTGATAATTTATACTACAACAAAGATACTATTTCAAGATTTGATTCATCCATTATGTTTGACCATCAGCATGAGGATGTGTCAAGGACAATAACTGGATGAAGTCAAATAAACAAGTGAGACTTCTCTCAAAGAAATAAATATAAAGAAATATATATATTAAAAAGAAACTGGAATGGCTAATGCCAAAAGACAAGAAAACTAGAGACTCTTGAACTAGACTGGAAACAAGAAAGGAGTTGACAAGAGTGAAGAAGGCTTCACTCTTGTCTCTATTTATACTATCTACCTAAGAGCTAAGTGGCGACGTTCTATAGGACCTCCAACATGTATCCAATTTATAAGACACGTGTCCAAGTTGCAAGACATGTGTCGAACTTGCAGGGCAAGTTTCCTATATGTTCGCCACGTATTTAGCTTGGTCTTCAAGCTACCAACATGTGCGACATGTGGCTAACTTATTGACCAAGTTTCTAATCCAAAAGTCTACTATGGACACTTATAAAGTCAAAGCAGCGTCTATGAAGTTTCTAGGAAGTTTCTCTAAAGATATTTTGGAATTAACTTGCTTTTACCTTCTTTTATCTAGTTCTATCTGATCATATAAGTAACTATATATATGTCCGTGATATTACCCCCCCTTTAAAGGACGAGTTCCATGAGGAGCGGTGATTACATGTGTAGAAAGTCTAAGATGCGACGAATAGTATTTGCCACATATTTTGATCTTTGTTCTCTTCGAAGGTAATTGATGGGTCCTCTCAGCCATCGATAGTATCCCATTCCAGGGCGAGAAGACCACCCTGTTATTTGATCATTGTTGTGACCTTCATAACTTCCTTCGAATATCACATCTGGAACACCGTCAGGAGTTGTTCCTATTTCTAATAAAATCACCAAACATCGAGAATCTCTTCCAAGGTTGTCATACCAAACACGTTGTATCTCGCCATCTATTCAAGGAAGAACATGTCGTTCTTGAAGATCTTCATCTCGATTGCGTCGTCTTGAGGGTTGTGACAGTCGCAATGTCTCATCCGGTAGGTCAGCAAATGAAGGCTCTTGAGTCAAATCCGCTGGCTGTTGATTCTCCATCTTCTTAGCGTCACAAAATACAAAGAAGCTACAAACAAGGATAGAAAGTTGAATGTTATCTTGCCTACATCTTGTTTCTTTTATAGGAAAAGTCTTCATCTTGGTTTCGATGGATGTTATTGATGAAAGGTCTCTACCTTCCTCGCTGCATTCGCTAGATTTTTTGCTGGTTCCCATGTGCGCTCACTAATATGGTATCCGTACCAGTGAACAAGATATTCCAACCTATTTTGGCGCCGCCTTGAATCTAAGACTTCTTCCACTTCAAATTCGTCATTATTGTTCACTTCTATAGGAGGAGGTGGCACTTGTCTTCTTCTTGGTATGTTCATTGTCTTATATGGTTCAAGAAGAGATACGTTGTCGGGTAGAGAGAATTCGCCTTGGAAAAACGCCGGGTTCCTAGCTGCTACTAGAACTAGCAGGGAACATGAGAGGAAGCCGTGCAAGTATGTTCTATACTTGCACAATATTTCTTCAAGCTTTCAAGTTATACTTGAATTATACTTGTACAAGTCTTGTACAAGTATAAAGTATAAATACTTGAATAATACTTATACAAATACTTGTATAAATACTTGTATAAATCCTTGATATAACACTTGTACAAATACTTGTATAAATCCTTGGTATAATACTTGTACAAATACTTATATAAATATTATGTATAATACTTGTAGAATACTTATAGAATACTTGTATAAATACAAGTATATATACTTGTATAAATACAAGTATATATACTTGTATAAAAAGTATAAGCAAAGTATGTATGTATTCAAGTATACCTCAAAATACAACCGCATATGAGGAATACAAGTTATACAACAAACTGAAACTAAATAAATCACGAAAAATTCATCCAAAGGTCGAATCAAGTGTGCTTATAGCCTATGGAAAGCCAATAATCCATTGTAAAACATATCAAAATTTCACAAATAGATGACTTACCATTTAAAAGTTACGGCTAAAAGAAATAGGCGCTAAAATTTCCAGGCAAATGCAAAGGCAGCAAAGCTCCTCTTCACTTCAGCCTTTGTTGTGATCACTTCCCTTCTCCAAATTAGACATGCAATAGCTTTTTAGAAAGTTCACTCCATCATCTAACTTATTCTAAAATTTCGCATGCATGCCTCTCAAACTCCAGATTTTGTAGCTAGTTGATTCTACTCTTCAAACCCTAGCAACAATTTGCCCTCTTGACACTTCACGGCTCATAAAACTTTCATCAAAGCTCTAAATGTATTGATTTTTGTTTTTGTGGAAAGCTTATACAAGCTACTATAAGCACCTAAATTATCAAAAAGATTGAAGAGACTGTCCGACTTGGGTGGTTGAACAAAGTTTCTGCCCCTCTTCGTCGGGTGGCAGCAAACCCTTTCCCACTCTCAAGCTCACAACTTTTGCTATCCAACTCCAAATGCTACAAGAGATGTCTTGATAGATAGCTAAGACAATCTTCCACACTCTCTATAAATTTCACTAAGAAAGAGTTGAAATCAAACTTGCAGTGGCAGCTCGAAGTTTCTGCACCTCTTCGTCGGGTGGCAGCAAACCTCACTCTACTAAAAACAAGCATAACTTTTTGTTCACAACTCCAATACAAGCAAGTGAGTAGGTTCTAGAATCCTCACAACTCAAAGAACACACCCACCAATGTTCACTACAAACACTTCTATCTCCTCGGAGCTATCTCTCTCCAAAGTTCACTATTCAAAACTGCCTTCTCCTCTCGGTCTAACAAGAGGAGTATATCTCCCTTTCTTTCTATATTAGACTATGAGACGCCCACATGGGCAGCTAAATCCTATTGGATGGGCCTTATTCACCCCATGCTCTCCTTTCTTATCCTTCATAAGGTCCATTCTACCTCAAAAGTCAACAAGAAAGATAAAACAATCTTTACCTTTCTTCTAATTACAAAAGAGTCTATTCTAGGATATAAATAAGGTAGGAATAAAACAAATAGCCATCTTAATTCACTAATTAAGTGGCTATAATAAATCCTCTCCTTATAATATCTTCTAAAATAACCTCTAGCACTCACACATATATTAACAATAGATACAAGATTTTTCATATTTTTATACACTGCACGTAAATGCAGTATGACATGCTCCCCCTCTAAACCTGCACATCCTCCGGTATGTGCCAAGTTTAATCCTCTTCATCCTCCGTTTCAATCACTTCATCACCTTCTGGTATTTCTTTGTTCCCTGATGGAGTTAAGAATTCTTCAAGATCATTGGTTTGAAACTTCCCATCCCTTCTTCTATATGTTTCCACATTATTTGAAACTCTTAGTATCGATTTCTAGCTTATTTCAATGGGCCATTTTCCCCTGTCAAAATGTCTTCTAGATATGATTTTTATCTGGAAGCCAAGAATAATCAAAGCTAAAATCATATCTTCAAGCTCTCGAAGCTTCACAATTGTCCAAAATAAATGATAATAGTCCACCTTTTCTTCTTTACCACACTCAAAGTTGTAGTTATTTGCATAGATAAGTACCTTTGTGTCCTTATGAATCATCTTTTCATTTGTTATTTCTTCAATCACATATTCTTGAATTTTGATGGTCTGGGCTTCTTTTGTTAAGCCTTGCGCTCCTCCACATTCAAATTCACCTTCATTTTGGATATATACTGTATCCATAATAATCCTTCTTTTACTCATATTCATTCCAACAAACATTTGTAAAATCTCATCTTCCATTTCTCCATTGAAAAATTCTTCTATTTCTTCAACTTTCTCTTCTTGAGTTTGTAAGGCCTGGACTTTTATATCATAGTCTATGACCCCCTCTTCGTTATTTTCCACCATCTTCTCACATTCCACAAAACTTTTATCTTTGGTTATATCACTCTTGTTGCTCACCATACATGTTTGTGCAAACATTTGTAAGATCATATCTTCCTCTTCATTAGTCAAATAATCATTTTCTTCTGTAACCATTTGACCATTACTAGCCTTCTCTTCCATAGCTTTTCCATTAGAATGAGCTTTTTTTTTCTTTTCCTTGGCATTGACTGTCCTCTCATCCCATTTTTCCTTTAAAAGTGACCCTTCTCCTGGATGAACAAAGACAGAGGATCTCCCAATCTTGTCAACAACACCCTTCAAAGCCTTGGTAGTTCCATTGCCCCCACCTTGAGTTCTATATTGATCCATAAACATTGCCAAAGCTCCTAGAGTGGTATCCATGTTTGATTAGGCTTCAAAGAAAGCCCCTCCAGTATCCTCTATATTGCCTTAGCCAAAACTAGTAGCCCCAAAGCAGCTCTCAGTGGAAGCACCAATTATGTCGGGTAGAGAGAATTCGCCTTGGGAAAACGCCGGGTTCCTAGCTGCTACTAGAATTTGCAGAGAACATGAGAGGAAGCCGTGCAAGTATGTTCTATACTTGCACAATATTTCTTCAAGCTTTCAAGTTATACTTGTATTATACTTATACAAATCTTGTACAAATATAAAGTATAAATACTTGAATAATACTTATACAAATACTTGTATAAATACTTGTATAAATCCTTGGTATAACACTTATATAAATACTTGTATAAATCCTTGGTATAATACTTGTACAAATACTTGTACAAATATTATGTATAATACTTGTAGAATACTTATAGAATACTTGTATAAATACAAGTATATATACTTGTATAAAAAGTATAAGCAAAGTATGTATGTATTCAAGTATACCTCAAAATACAACCGCATATGAGGAATACAAGTTATACAACAAATTGAAATTAAATAAATCACTAAAATTTCATCCAAAGGTCGAATCAAGCGTGCTTATAGCCTATGGAAAGCCAATAATCCATTGTAAAACATATCAAAATTTCACAAATAGATGATTTACCGTTTAAAAGTTATGGCTAAAAGAAGTAGGCGCTAAAATTTCCAAGCAAATGCAAAGGCAGCAAAGCTCCTCTTCACTTCAGCCTTTGTTGTGATCACTTCTCCAAATTGGACATGCAATAGCTTTTTAGAAAGCTCACTCCATCATCTAACTTGTTCTAAAATTTCGCATGCATGCCTCTCAAACTCCAGATTTTGTAGCTAGTTGATTCTACTCTTCAAACCCTAGCAACAATTTGCCCTCTTTGACACTTCACGGCTCATAAAACTTTCATCAAAGCTCCAAATGTATTGATTTTTGTTTTTGTGGAAAGCTTACACAAGCTACTACAAGCACCTAAATTATCAAGAAGATTGAAGAGACTGTCCGACTTAAGTGGTTGAACAAAGTCTCTGCCCCTCTTCGTCAGGTGGCAGCAAACCCTTTCCCACTCTCAAGCTCACAACTTTTGCTCTCCAACTCCAAATGCTACAAGAGATGTCTTGATAGATAGCTAGCACAATCTTCCACACATTCTATAAATTTCACTAAGAAAGAATTGAAATCAAACTTGCAGTGGCAGCTCGAAGTTTCTGCCCCTCTTCGTCGGGTGGCAGCAAACCTCACTCTACTAAAACAAGTATAACTTTTTGTTCACAACTCCAATACAAGCAAGTGAGTAGGTTCTAGAATCCTCACAACTCGAAGAACACACCCACCAATTTTCACTACAAACACTTCTATCTCCTCGGAGCTATCTCTCTCCAAAGTTCACTCTTCAAAAACTCCTTCTCCTCTCGGTCTAACAAGAGGAGTATATCTCCCTTTCTTTCTATATTAGACTATGAGACGCCCACATGGGCAGCCAAATCCTATTGGATGGGCCTTATTCACCCCATGCTCTTCTTTCTTACCCTTCATAAGGTCCATTCTACCTCAAAAGTCAACAAGAAAGGTAAACAACCTTTACCTTTCTTCTAATTATAAAAGAGTCTATTCTAGGATATAAATAAGGTAGGAACAAAACAAATAGCCATCTTAATTCACTAACTAAGTGGCTATAATAAATCCTCTCCTTATAATATCTTCTAAAATAACTTCTAGCACTCACACATATATTAACAATAGATATAAGATATATAATATTTTTATATATTGCACGTAAATGCAGTACGACAACGTGGAATACAGGGTGGATCTTCATAGACTCTGGTAGGTATAATCGATATGCAACTGGATTAATTTGTTCAGAAATATGAAAAGGTCCAAGCTTACGATAGTCCAACTTGTCACAAGGTCGCATAGTCTTGATATTGCGACAAAGTAGCCATACCTTGTCGCCTACGTTGAGTTGTGGTTGTTCCTTTCAATACGCATCAGCGTTTATCTTTTGTCGTTCTTGAGCTTCCTTTAATTGTGCCTTCATTGTTGTATGTAGTTCTGACAAATGATTTACCAAGTCTTCCGCCGCAGGATTGTCAACTTTCGAATAGTCAAAAGTATCAAGTCGTGGATGGTAACCATAATTGGCAAAGAAAGGTGTTTTTTGTGTAGAAGAATGTACCGTATTATTATAAGCAAACTCTACCAATGGTAAAAGAGTTGTCCAATCATCTTGTTGGTAGTTGATGGTACATCTCAAATACTGTTCCAAGACTTGATTTACGCGCTCCGTTTGTCCATCAGTTTGAGGATGGAAAGCTGAAGATAGCTTTATATCCACCTTTAGAATCTTGAAAAGCGTTCTCCAAAATCTCGATACAAACTGAGTTCCCCTATCCGATATAATATCCTTAGGTAATCCATGATAGCGGTAGATATTGTCAAGGAAAAGCTTAGCTGTTTCTTTGCCTGTGATAGTTTTTTTACATGGTATAAAATGTGCCATCTTAGTGAAACGATCTACTATCACGAATATAGAGTCATAAGAACTTGAGTCTGGAAGATCCGTGATAAAATCCATAGACACAGAAGACCATGGTTGTTCTGGAATGGATAATGGCTGAAGAAGTCCGTAGGGTCGGTGGCGAGGAGTTTTTGATCTTCAACAAACATCACATGTTTTTACAAAATCTTTGACTCTCTTCCACATTTGAAAAATACCAAAATCTCTAGGATATCAAATTCTGAGTCTTATTGTATATTCGTTGTCGTACCAAGTCACGAGCTTGAAGAAGCTTAATCACCGTGCTTCAATTCCTGAACATATATAAGCCTAAATAGAGTAGATTTTTCTTGAACCTCAAAACTTCAAATATCATGCGACTTAGAAGAATTATTCTTAATTTTATGAATAAGAGGATCCTCGTGACATACTAATCGGACTCATGAGAAAAGTTGAATCACCGCTTGTTGATTTTACGTCAAGATGAAATTGCTCTGGCTTTAAGAGAGTCGTTCTTTGTTGATCAAAAGCTATATCTCCTTCTTTTGGTGCAAGATAAGAACGTCTAGAAAGTGCATCGGACAGACCTTGTTGTTTTCCTAGCCGATATGTAATAATGAACTCAAATCTTGATAGAGACATGCTCCAACGAGCTTGACGACGATTCAACACGCGTGCTGACATGAAATACTCGAGGTTCTTGTGATCCATATACACGGTGACTGGATTAGAAGCGCCTTCTAGATAATGACGCCATTCTTGAAAAGAATCCACAATTGCGAGAAGTTCTTTATCATGGATTTCGTAGTTAATCTCTGCTGCTGAAAATTTCCTGGAATAGAAAGCTACTCGATGGAGTTTGTCATCTGTTCCCATTTGTGACAATACTGCGCCCAAAGCAAAGTCAGATGCATCTATTTCCATAAAGAATGCTTTGAAAAAATCAACGCGATACAAGATTGGTGCAGAAGTAAAAGCTATCTTCAAAGCTTCAAATGATGCTTCTGCTTCTTTACTCCACTCGAGCTTGTCCTTACAAGTCAAACGTGTAAGTGGGGTTGCAACTTGAGAGAAGTTCTTGATGAAGATTCGATAGTAATTGACAAATCCTAAAAAATATTGTATATTCCTTACTGTTTTTAGAATCTTCCAATCCATGATTGTTTGGACTTTCTTAGGATCCATCATGAGGCCATCATTTGAAATGATATATCCTAAGAAATCAACTTGAGTAGTGTGAAATACACACTTTTCCATCTTGGCATACAATCCTATTTCTCTGAGTTTTTGTAAGACATGACGAACATGTGTTTCGTGCTCTTCTACGTTCTTAGAGTAGATTAAAATGTCATCTAGGTAGCAGACAACAAAATCATCTAAGAATTCATGAAAAATATTGTTCATGAGATGTTGGAAAGCAGCTGGTGCATTTGTGAGTCCAAAAGGCATAACATTATATTTGAAATATCCATACCTTGTTCGAAATGCAGTTTTCCATTCATCTCCTTCTTTAATGCGAACCAAGTTGTATGCTCCTTGTAGATTTATTTTTGTATAGATCTTAGCTTGATTCAGTTGATCAAGAAGTCTAGAGATTAAAGGTAGTGGATACCTGTTCTTGATAGTGATCTTGTTAAGTCCCCGATAATCCACACATTCGTAATGATCCATCTTTTTTCTTCACAAATAGAATTGGAGCTCCTGTAGGAGATTTGGAATGGCGTATGAAGTTCTTGGCCAGATTCTCTTCAATATACTCTTGAGTTCAACCAACTCATTTTGTGATAAATTGTAGATTGGTCCAAAAGGAGGCTGAGATCCCTCTTTGAGATCAATCAAACAATCCTATGGATGATGCTCCAGAAGAATATCAGCATTCTTATTCTCAAAAACATCTTGATAATCTTAGTATTGGCTTGGAAAGCCACTTGAAGCTTTTCCACTATCAGAAATGGATGTTGTGTAAAGAGCAAAAGTTGATCCTTCTTTTGCTGCGTGTATAAAAGCTTTTGCACCTATAAGTACAAGTTTTACTGTACTAGGCTTGTAGCTTTTTATTGGATCGGTAGGATGTTTAATAATATCCTGAAAAAAATCAAGTCTACGAGAATTCCAATCTATTTGAGGGTTATATTTTTTTAGCCATGACAAATCTAGAATAATTGGATTAGACGGAGATTTAATTATGTTAAAGGTTACATAGCTATTATGACCATCTATTGTTACTTTTATAGGACGGATTTCATGAGTGACATCTCCTGAGGACAATGGGTGACCATCTATGACTTCTACATATACGGGTTTAGGTTTCTGTACTAAAGGTATTTTACGATTCTTAACAAATTGTTCATCTAGAAAACATGCTGAGGCTCCTGAATCTAATAAGGCAGAGGCTCTGTAATTTTTTTGGTCCTAAATATACATCTATCATAAAACAAGGAGAGGATTCTGAGGAGAGAATAGGACCTTTACTGGGAATTGTACAGGGTTCCAGCTGCACGGTGTCGCGTGGCGTGAACTTCTATCTAGGAATACACCGGGTACCTAGCTGTAGAGAATTTTACTTAATATTTATTGGCTAAACTCTAATGAGTTATTTGTCCTTAATAAGAAGGACAAATACACACGATAATATAAGAAAAAGGTTTTGTATGATTAAAACCTCTTATTTTAAAGTAGGTTTGTATATAAGTTTTCTCTATGATATGTAGAAAATCCTTAAAAATCTTTTAAAGACTCATCTATATACCAAAATCATATCATGGCTCTATACATCCACCTTTTACACCTCCATAAAGTCTTGGCTCCCAAAAACACCTTTAGTATACACAAAAGTCCAAATTTGCAACAAAAACCCTTAAAATATATTTTCCCGCAAAGGATGTTTTTCTTTCCAAACTTTAGAAAATCATATCTTCTGATCCAGCCGTTCAGTCTTCTTCAAACTTTCAGGAAAGGTAGAATTCACCTTTAAGCTTTACCAGAAAAAAATTCAACTGCAAATATACTTCCGATCGTTCGATATCTCAAAACCCCTAGCAGGTGCTTAAAACCCTAGCTCAGAGACACCTGAGCACTATTTTCTCTATATCTCACAAACCCAAAACCCTAATGCCACAAAAATTTTGTACATAGTCTTGTGACATAAACATATATACTCCTTAAAATTTTGAGCCAAAAATCTATCAAATTGACTAAGATATAGCTCAAAATGTAACCGCCAGTTAAGCAGAGTCACTTACTGCCTTTAGCTTACAAGCACTGACTTCAACTCGCAATATCTCCTTGATCCTAGCTTGGATTTTATCAAAATATACATGAAAAATGTAGCCAAGAAAGTGAGCTTTCCAACCTCAGTCGCCGATCTTTGATTGCTCTCTGTATGCACGAGATATATCCAAAAGAGTGACAGTATGTCCAAAATCGACACCCTAACTTTGAGTGCCTATAACTCCTTCATTTAAAGTCCAAATCATGCAAGATTTGCACCTAAACCATACCCAAAAACCTAAACCTGATGACCCTAGCTTCTGATGTTCGATCCCTTTCGAAAAACAAACCCTAACTCCTAATAAGCCCTCGGGCAGCCTCCTTGAAGCCCATTGGGCATGATTTTTGGCCAATTAGAATAGAGATTTCTATCATCCACCTCTATTCATCCACATGGATGGCCAAACTACCCCTTTTACACTAAAAACCCTTTTCTAACCCTTCTTCTTATAAGATTTACATACTTTGTGCTTTAAGCACCAAATAAAAGAAATAAACTAAAATTTTAAGGATCACCAATGTCTAACAAAGGTGACTTAAGATATATACAAGTTACTATCAATATAAAATTAACTTCAAAAGTCACTACTAAAAGAAAATAAGGTTGTATAAACCTTAATAATAATCCTTTAAATAGATCCTTTCTAAACTAGCAACCTAATCACATCCTATAACCAATAAAATCCACTAATATGACTTTCATTTAGTTATGTAGTAAATTGTACATCAAATATACATGTACACACTTGCATATAAAATAACCACAACACGGTATTAACGGTCCCTATTGTGAAGGGATAAATTTTTTTCTCGATATATTTTTGAACCTCGCATTTCGATTTTAGGCTATACTACATCAATTTGTATGTTCATTTTAATGCCAGAGGATGTTGATGTTGCCATTGAATAATAACATTGAGGCTCCCTTGTACGACTCTCGGATCGAAACTCAAAAAGTCGATTGTCACACTTCACAACAAAATCAATTGCTTGACTCAATGTCTGAGGATCGGATAAATTGAGCATTAACTTTTTTACCTCATATTGTAATCCGTAGAGAAATTGACTGATGAGTATAACATCGTTCCATTTGATATCGGTCGCTAGTTGTCAAAATTGTGAAGCGTATAATGACACTGATCGATTGCTTTGTCGTAGGATGCGAATCTTATTGATTGCAACACGAATTGCATCATGTTCTCCCTACATCGATCGAAATTCCGCAAAAAATGCCTCCAAATTATCCAATATTAGATCACGTCGTTCAAGAAAAGATGAAAACCACGATAAGGCAGGACCCAAAAGTAACGTTCCAATAAACCTAACTTGAGATCCTTGCGTAGGATAACTCTGAGGTTGAAGTTTGATCACCAGTTGTACCTGATTGATGAATCCTCGAAATTTAGATCTTGTGCCATCAAACTTCTCAAGCAAACTGATTTTTGGTTCTCTAACGATTGAACGGTGCTCCATCATCAGTGAGGTAGCATGGTTTGGTGTAAATATTGACGTAGCTCCAACCATCTCTACATCTTCACTTCCTGCTAATCTTGATGCTCCTTGTAGTGGTAAACTAAGTTGATGCATTGCAAGCATTAGTTCTCTCATTTGCTCTTGCATTTGTGCCATTGCACTCTTCATTTCTGCAAGCTTTGCCATGATAATATAATAGAAAGGAAGATGTCTACTCTTACTTCAAGAAATACGGAACACACACTCAAAAGAAAAAAAATTCTAGAAACAATATTAGTTTAGAAGTGGGTACTCCACAACTTCTAATATGCTTATGTCTTATCAAGAGAAAGGGGTAATCCACTCTTAATCAAGAAAAAACAAAGCTCTGATACTGTATGTGTACTCTTGTCAATCTGTCAAGGACAATAACTGGATGAAGTCAAATAAACAAGTGAGACCTTCTCTCAAAGAAATAAATATAAAGAAATATATATATTAAAAAGAAACTGGAATGGCTAATGCCAAAAGACAAGAAAACTAGAGACCCTTGAACTAGACTGGAAACAAGAAAGGAGTTGACAAGAGTGAAGAAGGCTTCACTCTTGTCTCTATTTATACTATCTACCTAAGAGCTAAGTGGCGACGTTCTATAGGACCTCCAACATGTATCCAATTTATAAGACACGTATCCAAGTTGCAAGACACGTGTCGAACTTGCAGGGCAAGTTTTCTATATGTTCGCCACGTATTTAGCTTGGTCTTCAAGCTACCAACATGTGCGACATGTGGCTAACTTATTGACCAAGTTTCTAATCCAAAAGTCTCCTATGGACACTTATAAAGTCAAAGCAGCGTCTATGAAGTTTTTAGGAAGTTTCTCTAAAGATATTATGGAATTAACCTGCTTTTATCTTCTTTATCTAGTTCTATCTAATCATATAGGTAACTATGTATATATCCGTGACAGGATGATAAGCTACTAAAAGATTTATCTTAACTTTCAAAAGTTGAAATAGTCCTCTCCAAAAATTTGATACAAATTGTGGTCCTCGATCCAAAATGATGTCATTTGAAAGGCCATGTATTTGATAAATATCATTAATAAAAAATTTGGCCATTTCTTCCTTAGAAATAATCTTATTATATAGGATGAAATGTGCCATCTTGGTAAGATGGTCGACCACTACAAAAATCGAGTTTTTTCCATTAGAAATTGAGAAGATTGTAAAGAAGTCCATGGATAACAATTGCCATAGGCCCTTAAAAACTGGAAGTGGTTGGAGAAGTCTATATGGTTGGTATCTTAGGATCTTTGCTTGGATACAAATTTCACATGATTGGATGAATTCTTTCATCAATTTTTATATTTGAAGCAACCAATAATATCTTGATATTAATTCTAAAATCTTATTGAAGCCAAAATGTCCAACTGCTAGAAAGTCATATCGTACTTGAAGAATTTGAAGTCTTATAGGGCCTAGAAGAATATACAAAAGATCCTTGAAATATAACAATTTATCTTCGAATTTGAAATTTTTTTTTTTTTTTTTTTACATATATATTTTTTAAATATCATTAAATATTATCTATAAATAGATATATTTTTATTATTTTGTGGATTTTTGTCTTGAGAGCTATATCTACATAAATAGATATTATCAATATCTTCAACTATAAATTAGACGGCTTCAATATGACAATTTTTTTTTGATCCAATATAATGTCTCCTATTCTTAGTGCAAGAAATGATCGTTGAAAAAGAACATCTGGTTTTCTTTGAAGTTTTCTTGGATAATATGTAATTACAAAATCAAACTAAGATAATAACATGCTCTATCATACTTGATGGCAATTCAAAACTCGGGCACTCATAAAATACTCTAAGTTTTTGTTATCAATATATATCATAATCTTGTGTTGAACCCCTTCTAGAAAATGGTTCCATTCTTCAAAAGTATCAATAATTGCTAATAATTCTTTATCATGGATCTCATAATTGATCTCTGTAGTTGAATTTTTTTAAAAATAGAATGCTATTAGATGAAATTGATCATCATTACCAGTTTGAGAGAATACAGATCCAACTGCAAAATTTGAGGCATCCGTTTCTAAAATGAATGATTTTGTTGGATCTACATAGACAAGTAAGGAGTTGAAGTGAAAGATTTTTTTAGCTTCTTGAATGCTTCTTCAACCTTATTGTTCCAAATAAATTTCTCATTGCTTGTAAGTTATATTAATGGGGCTGCAATCTTAGAATAGTCTTTGATGAAGATTCTATAAAAATTTACAAATTTCAAAAAATATTATATATCTTTAATTGATGAAAATTATTTCCACTCTATAACAATTTGTATCTTCTTTGGATCCATAGAAATCCTATTTTAGAAGTAATATATCTCAAAAATTTGACTGATAGTTGATAGAAAGAATACTTCTCTAATTTGATATACAATCTATTTTTCCATTGTCGTGTTGTAACATGTTTATATAGTGAAAAGTATGAATAAGGATAAATTATACTTAATATTTAGTTATCTTTGATTATTAGAAACTTAAGGTACTTAAGAAAAGATTTATAGAAGCCTCTTAGGTTAATTCTTGCTCTAATAGCTAAAAGATAAAAATTAGTTATTAAAATTTTTTTTTAGGTTGTCGAAACTAGTTCACGGCTTTTAAAAAAAAGCCGTAAGTTAATAAAAATAGAATAAGAAAAATAAAAAATTAGTATGATAGATATCAAGATTGAGTTGATGATAGGATTAAGTTTAAAAACCCTTAAAATAAGTTAGATCAATACCTGGTGTCGTATTGAAAGAGAGAACCCTCTTCAACCACACTTGGATCAACACAATCAATTTCTTCTGGTACAAGGGCAAAAATCTTACCATGTTTGGATATCATCTCCAAAAATTTCATCCTTTCTTCTTCGATCAGGAATTCACATCTACCAATCTTCAATTTATCTAGTGATTCCTATATAAACTTGTGACCAATTCTCCCTGGTTCCCTAAGACTTGATTCTCTTATTGCTTTCTCAGTATGTTCTAAAGTATCAAAAGATAATTGAGTAGTAATTGGTTTTACCTTCTTAGCCACCATCTTATACTTGGTATTAATCCTTATTTCTTGTTCAATTCTACAATCCTTAATCGTCTTTAGTCTGGAAGAAGATTCTGTGATTGCTTCATACAATTTCCTTGAATGTAAATCCATAATTATTCCTTCATATTTATCCAAACCTTCTGCAGATGCCAAGTCTTCTAAGTTCTTTAAAGCACTGTGCATATCTTCTTCTAAACCTTCTTCATCAATCACCCTAGAAATAAATTCATCACTTGAAACCAAATCCATATTTTTTAGCTTTTTTTTATTTTTCTTCACACATCTTCGATATTTATTATCCAAATTCTCAATTCTTAAAAATTTTGAAACTCCAAATTTTGTATAATCCAAAAATTCATTTTCAAATCTATCTACATTGGAAAATATAAAACTAGAGGACTTATCTCCACCCTTGGACCTCCCATTCTCAAGGATGCTCTTTAAAAGCCCAAAAAATCATCACCAGTTTTCAAAGAAGTTTCTTCTAACTGCTCCCTGTTCCTTTCATTATTGGTCATTATAATTAGAAATTATACTAATCTCTTCTTATCACAACTTTTGATCCTTGCATAATGTGAACCGTCAGCTAGCATCTTAGTTTCCATCCTTATAGCTGTAATGTATGGCTGTCCCAGAATCATAGGATAGACAGCAAATTCTTGTACAAAGAAGTTTTGTTCTACCTTCATATCTCCAATTCTTATCCTTACTGCTGGACATGCTTCATATAATTCACCCCTCTTATTATTTGCAGACTTTATTATCCATCCATGGTTGGTGTCAATAGACCACATTCACTTTTCATAAATATTTTTAGACATTATTTTGATCTCAGATCCATAATCAACTAATGTTAGATAGGTTTCTTTACAATCTTCAATCTTCACCTTGGCTTTTGTAGTAGCCCTTATCCAATATGTATGAAAAAATGTAGACTTCTTTTCAACTTCTATCCTTTCATATTTATAATTTGAAGCTTTTACTTGTTTATAGTCTTTACCCTTTGCCTTCTCCATTCCACAATCAATTACTTTAACTTCTTTCATATTTATTTTGTTGGTGGAAGTATTAAAGGTATTATATCCTTTTTTCTTGTTAAATTCCTCCTCATTTCCAAATACATTCATATCATTAATACGATAATTTTTGTGCCCTTGAATTTGTATACCCTTTTCTTTATTATCACAAGACAAGGTAAATACTTGTACCTCTTTTTCTTCATTTGTATCCTTTGTATCTGCCAAAGCCTTCATCATTATTGCTTCAGATGTCATTTGCCTATTCTTCTTAATGACATCAATGATGAACTCATGAAATTCCTTCTTGGCTACACTAAGAACCTCCATTAAAGAAATTTCAATTTTGGTATCTAAAATTTTTTCTTCAAAAATACCTTTCATATCTACAGAGGATTCAATATCCGACTTCAATTTAAATATCGGATTCTTAGTCTTATCCTTCTTTGAATCTTTTTTTTCATTTTCCTTCTCCTTTTTTTCCTTAAGTAATGCGGTGTTCTTTCTTGGATAGGAAAAAGAAGGCCTTGAGTCCATTAGAGTAGTCGTTTGCTTCTCTTGATTTTTATCCACCATCCTTTAGTTCTGCTTCTTGCTATTAGGCTCCTTTATTTTCTTTTCTTCTGCAATCCTATCCCTTTTAAATTCAACCATAGCCTCTTAGATCTCATCATTCTCTTCATGAACTTCTAGGTAAGCTTTAATACTTGTAGCATCAACTGGATCATTCTATCCAATTTTTTCTCTAATAACATGTATACCTCTAAGCATAACCTCTTTGTTGGAAATTTTAAAAACTCCTACATTTCCCATTTCCACAATAACGGGGTATGCACTTGCTTCTTTAACCTTAGATGCACAATTAGAACTCCCAATGTAGTCTTGTACAAGTTTCTTCATTCCACCTTTGCCAAAATTTGATTCAATAGATTCTCTAGTTGTAGTAAGTCTTACTTACCTTCTTTGAAGAAGATTATCCCTTTCTTCAAATCCTCTTTGTAAGTTGAGTAATTCCTCCTGTCATGATCTTCATTGTCACTATACATATACATCTTCACCCATTTCTTGGTTCATGTTGGAAATTTAGGAGAATTCAATCTTTTTTTTTTTTTTCAAATTCATTGAACTTGATTCTTAATTCCTTCATATTCTTGATAAGTTCTTTGAGAGTTTCATTGGAAATACCTTCTTTTGGAACTAGTATTGGATCAAAAGAAAT